>JADHKT010000043.1:11152-192343 GCA_019925285.1 Graphium sp. VPRI43844
CGGCCGCCCCCCCCGCCCCCCCCCGCGCCGCCCCCCCCCCCCGCCCAGGCGATTGATGCTAGAATCAAAGGGATATCTATTAACGATGGTAGAGGAAGAAGATGCAGAAGTCTGAATGTATGGTCCAAGTTTCAATCTACAAGCGCAAAGCTTCGCCAACCGGTGTAACCGTTGGCTTGTTTTGACGATCTAGAAGGCTCTCTAGTGGCATGAGCCCCTCCTTTGCGCAAGCGGCGGTGCTTTTCCTCTGAAGCTCCCCCCCCCCCCCTTCAAAATGCTACCCCAATTGATGTCCTATGGCGGGGTATGGATAAGTCCCAAAACTCGTGCACCGCCCCCACTAATACCCATTTGAGGAGTACATTGGAGAAGGGTCCACTTTTACCTAGTTTAGCCAACCCCCACGTAAGGAAATTGGACAGACCCCTTTTCTTTTCTTGGTTGTCCCCCATTTATTAGTGAACCCCCTGCCGTTTTGTAGGTGGGTTGCCCACTGAATCAGGCGACTACTCATGCTAGAACGGTGTTTGAATAGCGAGGTCGACCCTGCTGTAACAAATTAAAAAGCACTATGGCCAGATTTGTAGTTAGCAGCTGTTAGCGGGTGGTTACAACAATTGGTGGGGGTCGAAGGGCCTCCCGCTTCCATTGAAGACGACGGCATCTGGCGCTCTCTACGCCATCTTCTTCAAAGCCCTTGCCCACGGTCTGCGAACAGGACACAGGAAGCGATGCACAAGCTACACCCGCAGTTTGGGCCGCTGCTCTAGAGGACTCCATGACTGCTCTTGGACGATACTCTCCTGCTCAGCCCGGTGACCGCACTGTTATGGACGCCCTTGATCCGTTCATCGAGACCTTTGCTAAGACTGGTGGTGACCTTCCTGCTGCTGTTGATGCTGCTCGCGTTGGATGTGAGTCTACTAAGGGAATGGAGGCCAGTCTTGGTCGGTCAGTGTATTTAGTGGGAAAAGAAATGACTTTTTCACTGGCAAAAGTTTTGGATGAGAAAATAAATTTGCGAATCTGCCTATAAGCGAAAGTTAAATCGGCATATAGTTTTGTAGACCACAGTGTATAATTTGACAGGGTACATACTTGTTTTTTCTTTTTGTTAAAAAAAGGCCGAAATAAATTGACAGCACTTCTTCAATATTTTGGGGATCCAGAGTGGTGATCACCGCACGATAATCATCCTCTCAAATGATGCATGTGGACAAAATCAAATTGCATAACATTGTGCTAAATGCAAGAAAACAGTCTTCGATGATACATCCACAATTCTAACTAGGAGTCTCTATAATCATGAATAATAGTTGTAGCAGTCTAACGTTGGCCAATTTCTTTACGCAGTCTTCTCCAACTTCTTCTCGGCAGCCACAAGATCAGCAAATCCAGCGACTTGCGCCGAGTACTTCTCGCCCTCGAGATGCACACACGGCTTACGGGGCTGGCCACCGTAGCCGTAGTGCTCTTGTAGACCGGCCTTGACAGACACGAATCCGCCCTGGATGGCAACCCAATCGGCCTCGGCCACAACGACCTGGAGTTCGCGCGCCTCGTCGTATTTGCCATCCTGCCAGAGCTCAATGGTGCGCACGCAAGCGCGGGGAGCAATGTTGGCGAGACCGCCGATGATGCCGTGGCCGGCGACGGAGAGGGTTTGCAGAGTGAAGTCGACGCTTCCGCCAAAGACGCGGAAGGGAGTCTCGTTCGCCGAGGCGGAGTCGGAGGTGGCGGCCACGATACGGGCGAGCTTTCCGGTGTTACCGCACGTAAGCTTGACGCCGACAATATTGGGGTGCTTGGCGAGCTCGATGATCTCGGTGGAGCTGAGGTCGATGCCGCTGCTGACGGGAGGGAAGTTATAGATGACGAGTGGGATGGGGCTCGCGTCAGCGGCCTCGCGGAAGAATTGGAGGATGAGCTCGCGGGTAAGAAGGCCGCTGTAGTAGCCAGGCGGGAGGACGATGGCATAGTCACCGCCCGAAGCGGCGGCCTCGCGGCAGAGCTGGATGGTCTCGCGCAGAGAGGCGGCACCGCAGCCTACAATCAGGGGGAGGTGCGAGTAGCCGGCGGCGTCGAGGGCCGAGCGAGTGGTTTTGTTGACGAGCTGGCGCTCGGCATGGTCGAGGTGGACGGCCTCGCCGTTGGAACCGTGGGTGACGATACCTGCGACGCCCGACCTTGCCAGGCGGACGGCGTGTGTGGCGGTGGTCTCTACGTCAATCTCATCGTTTGTGTTGAAGAAGGCTACAGTCGGGACGTAGAGGCCGACCTTGAGCTCGTGGCGGCTTGCTGACGATGTGCCGTTGCTACCATTCGAGGCACCGTTATCAGCGATAGAGGGAGTAGAGGGAGACATTGTGAGAAATTGGAGGGGCATAATGAGAATAGGGACCGAGATCGAGCCAGAAAGGATAGAAGCAATGGAAAGGATTCACAATGATCAAGTATTGACTGACTCTTCACGTTTCCGAGTGTTAATGAACTTGAAAGGCAACTTGGGAGGAAAAGAAGAGATAGATAGAGCAGCGCGCGTGAAGAAAAGGCTGCAAATGACGGAATAGTCAACAATCAATGAAGGTTCATGCAGGGAGCAAAGCCGTTAGTTGAGTGCGAAAGGAGAGTTGAACCATTGCTAGTACAGCTATTCCAAAGCACCAAGCCCCCCATAATGATGGCCCAGATCGAGGGGAGGGGTGGGAAGCCGTCCCAAACGAATCCACATAAGGGAGTATACCTGGTAGCCGCCTATACACGGAACATTGTGATGTGAAGTAACAGGCAAAGAGGGTGAGTGAAAATAGAAAAAAATAAAAATAAAAATAAAAATACAAGCTTTCTTACTTGGGGAAACGGAGGCGGGGAATCTCGATAGGGGAACTAAACTAAACGGCCAGGCCCATCCCAACAAGTGACATGCTTCGAAAGCTTCGAGGCGGGCGAAACTTACTCGAGTCAATAGTAGAAACAACAACCCCCACCGGTTAGTTGAGTTTTGTCTCTGTTAGAATCAGAACAGAGCAATACGGAGTAGACAATTCAATCGTGCCGCGTCTTCACAATAGTGCATTACTTCAATTACGGAGAGGCAAGTCACACGATTGTTGATGCACACCCCTTTCACTTCTATTCCTGCTTCGTTCCCGGTTGGTGTGTTGATGTTCCCCCACGTACCACGTAGTGGCCCAATGGGTTGACTAGCTCTCTTCAATGATGCAAAACTGGGAACATTTCGGACTATTATTATTAGTATACTTGTAGTAGGGGAGAGGTGGTGAGTTTTTTTATAATACTCGTTGAGGGGGGCAGACACAACACTATGAACAACTCTCTCCACACTGTCCTCCAAAGCGTCGCCTTTTTGGAGGTCTTTTGTCTGTCCTTCCTTTTAATCTCCACTCACATTTTGTCAAGTTCCCCTTCTGCTCTTTTCTGGCAGTGCACGTCATGTAATAATACCATCTGTCACTTTGGTTGCCTCCGTGCTCTCTCGCACTTTTCAGTTCAGTATGTAATGGGCTAGAAGTGGCAGTTCATCATGTGCAGCTGCCCCGGCCAGGCCCTCCTTCACCCGTTCTTCCCTTTTCCATTCTACCTACTCCGTAAACTTTCCAGAATTGTCCTGGAAACCCATGAAAAGGTGACCCCCACGCCCTGAGCCTCTCCCATCAACCGCTCAATCGGCTAAAGCCTATGGTGAAGGACCAAGAGAACTCCCGAACAAAGTACGCAGTAGCCCGGGATTATATTTTCAGGGTCCTTGCTGACCCTTGCTGACACCCTTGACCAGAAATGGCAGAAGCATCAAATGCAATAACCGAGCTCAACTGCAGCGTCGACCATACCATTGGTCCAGTCCCATCCCCGGAGGAATGACCCCTGTGGACATGCTTCCCCCCAACCCCGCTTCTCGGCAAGAGCTCCGTTGTCTCTTTGGGTTTTCTGGGGTTAACCGTGCCCCCTACTTCGTCTGTTTTCTCGTGGGCTCTCTCATGATTCGTCCCTGTTTCCCCGTGGGGGGGGAGAGTAACGATTGGTTTTTATTACGCTTCTCTGCCCGAAAGAAGGGTTTAACCCCTCCCTTGGGAGAACAAGTGAGTGGAACGCAACAAGTAAAATTCAATAGTGCGATCGTTTCGCATTGACGAAATAGAGAGGGCTCATCTGATTACTGCTGCTGCTTCTATTTTCTTCTCTCTCCTCTTCACCTTCCCTTCCTTTCTGTCCCTTAAAGAAGAGCATCTGTTCGATTGTGAACGAATGCCCTCTTGGTGTCAGCGTCATCTTTTTTCATCAGTGCCACTCCACATCCGGTAATGTGGCGACCGTCGCAACAAAGTCAAAGCCGTTTTCTCTTCTTTTTCTTTATCGTCAGCGTGGAAAAGCCCGGGTAGAAGGTAGAAAGGCCCATCTCTTATCGGTCATTTTCTTCATCTTATCGTTGGATTAATTTTCATCCCAAGTCTGACGAAGTCGTGGAGGGTTCTTCCTAACGATACACACCGCTTTTCCCAGGTCTCGCCTAGGAGGACCTAAGACTGCAAATCGCCGTTTTAGAACTGAGTCTGTACTTGTACGCAGCAATTTAGCAGCGCAGTTACTGGGCGAAAGGACAGAAGAATCTACATTTCAACCGCTCACGTTGGCCATTTTTCTTTCATCGCACCAGTTGCGCACTGCTCCCGAAGTGCCTCAGCAACTCGAGTGTGTCTGAAAAACCGAAATGGCACCAGATCCAGCTCGAGGCCTCCGCCCACTCGAGCACTGTTCCAAATGCAATCGAGGACAAGGCATCCCTCCAGAGTGCATGAGAATTAGCGGCAACCCGTCAACGGGGTGTCTAGTGGCCAACATGATGACAGCGCACCGCAGTGGGTTCTACAGTGGAGATGCACGAAGCGGCAGTCCCATGAGCGACAAAGAGGGCCAGGCGCGGCAGGAAAGAAGTTTCTCGACGGAAAGACGAGTAATCTCAGAGGGCATGTCACCGTCCATCCCGAAGGAGGACATTATGACGGTGTGGAATCTCCTGTCTCGCGTACTCTCCCAACAAATCCGCGAGGGCCTAGTAGACGAAGCTTCAGCCACCTCACCCGAGCGCATCGAGGACGTTGCCCTGCTAGTGGCTAGGTCGGCAGATGATTGGGGTCACGACATTCAAGAACAGGTTGTGGGCCGCGCATGGAAGACGCAGGCAGAAAAGGACAGTTTGATTCGCAAAGCGACACGAATTCGTCAAACTGCTCTTGCCATTGCCACGAGAGCGAGGGCTTGGGGTGAAGATAGACAGAGGAGGGAGATGTCGGCTTTGGAAAGAAGTAGTCCTGTGGGGTTTAGACAGGGCACATGATGATGGATGAAAAGACAGGATTGAATGCCTCTGGGCAATTTGCATGAGATGAAAACGTGGTAAAGGAAAAAAAAAAAAGCAAGGTGTGGAGATTCGAAACAAGTTAACAGGAGCGGACGACGCCGACGCCGGGAGATGAGACCCATTGGGTAGGCGATGGGTTTTGTCTGTCGCCCGCCCCTTGATGTCGGGACATGGAGGATGGCACACTAACAACAAATCACAATAATGCTTCATACAGGAAGACCTCAATAAACACAAACATATTCATTCACAATCTCCGCTCATACGAGTCTTGCATTAGGGGTTAACGAGGCAAGATGGGCAAAAGGGATAGATAATTCGGATAGAAGAGATGGTTCCTGAAGAGGACAACAATCATCAAAAATCTGGGGAGAGGGCCAGCCCAAGTGTCGCGTGAAGACTACAAGAACTGGGGATGGGGAGAAAGAGCCGTTTCTGACTAGGGGAGGGGGTGTAGAACCCCCACCTAAGACTCACCCTCCCTGGCTCGCGATGCCGATGCCCTCGTTTCAAGCCTTACCCCACCATCTGGCACCATCTGGTTCCAGTAAAGGGATACGTGGGGGCTAGTGAGTGGCGATCCCCGATCCTAACCGGAAGAAGACTGGGTGAGCTTTCGATTGAGATGGTACGGAGTACTTGACTTTGCTTTCTCCCCCGTGTTTCCTCGGTCTCTTTGAAGCCGCTGCTTGCCTCTTTTCTCCATCATTATCGCCCAGTGTCTAGGGTGAAAAAGGTTGTTCTCTCAAACCCGCCCTGGGTAATCTTGTACAGAGTAGCTTTGCAGGTTTAAGGTTAACTTTTCGCCTACCTTCCATTTTCCTTCCAAAGGTTACATTTTATACGAGTGTTTCCCGACTGTGATTCCCTTCACATTTCTTTGAATAACATGACATGGATATATATGTATATATATATGTTCCGTATTCTATTGAAGAGTCCTTTGGTCAACCCGGGACTGGAAGAAATCAAAGTCAGCTTAAAAAACACTGAGCATGATGACACGTGAGTTGAGAGAGAGAGAGAGACAGGAAATAAAAGGGCATACATACCCAGTGGCTGTGTGGTCACACCGGTAGAAAGTCCCTTTAGTGAAAGAGTATGGAGTAGCAATGGGAAAGTTATGGAGTCTTTTAAACCGGATAAAGACAAGAATAGAGTCATCTCAAGGGATCCCAACCTTGGGTTAATAGTCATCATACGAGGAACCAAAGGCAGCGAACCAAGGGGCTTACCAAAAAAAGGGTCTTTTTGGCTACTCCGTACTCCATCGTCGTTTTCTTGCCTTCTAATACATAAATGGTGGCAATATCCCTGAAGTAAACTGAATTCACGAGAGCCAACGAGACAGACAATTCAACCCAACGGAGCCCTTCAAACCTCATTGCCCTTCCCCGCACACGTTAATACAACTTGCATTACCCTCTCACAAGAGAATCCAAACCTTCGCAATGTCACTCAAACTTGCCAAATTCATCTCTCCACTGTTGACAGCCCAATCGGTCGTCAACGTAGAACCAGCAGCACCCACAGCCAACCTCCAAGCCCGCCAAACAGAACTCCCCACCATTCCAACATTAACATCCACAAGCCAAACCACAGATGACCACCCGACACTTTTACAAGGCACCGACTCCCTTTTCCCCTCCCCCCCCACAAGATCGACCGCTGTGCCAACCACCGACACAGAATGTCTTTCTGCAGTCTCAGTCTACTTGGATTATTTACCTACCATGGAACCGGAGTTCGACTCGTACGTCCTAACCGCCCGTCCCCCCGTCACAGCAACCAGCGACGAATGCGAATGGATCCGCACCTTGCCCACATCGCTGTCCAAGGCCTTTAGCGCATATATGGTAGAGGTTGCCAAATGGGCCTTCGATGACAAAACCGAGACTCTTACTCAGGAGGTATTAGACGAGTGTCCCAACCTTCCGGAGTCAACCGGTCCCTTTCAGGATCGGGCTTGCACGAATAAGATTCAGGAATGGGCGGATGGAGTTGGCATCGATATACAGAAGATTGGCCGCGACGTCCAAAACGGAAAGTATGGCGAGTACAGGAGTGCAGGAGTTATTAGTGTGCAGGTTTCGGCTTTGGCTGTGTTGGCGGCCGGCGCTGCGCTGGGTGCTAGCTTATTGTTCTAAACATCGCTCTTGGAGGGTATTGGGCGGGTATTTCATGTCGGATTGCAGCGTCTTGTGTTCACCCTCTTCTTGGCCGTAACATCATGGTAATGAACGAACTTTAGACTATACCATTAAAGATTAAACATTAAGCAAAATTCCGATTATGCCAGGAGACTTTACGGAGTAGACGGTAGAGTCCTTGAAATCGAGGGTCAGGGTAGACAAGAAACCAAGAAACCAAGACGGGCGTGCGTGGATGCAATATCATCGCGACCTTTTTTTTTTCAACGGAAAAAAAAAAGAGAGAAAAGAAAAAGAAAAAGCAAAGTAACAAGCCAGTGCCTCCCAATCAACTCTAATAGGAAAAAAAAAAATCAAAAAACTGAACTCCGCATCGGGGAGTTGAACCCCGCTCCCCGCGGATCTTCAAGTAAACTTGAAAACGCGATATGCTAGCCGATACACCAATGCGGATTAGTGAACTATGAATTTTCTCTGGTAGACTGCCCTTATGAAGCATGTACCAGGAGTGAATATTCTGTCCCTGCCAGCATCGACATCTCCATTCAACAACGAGTTTCTATGCATTCCATTCTGCCTAGGCTTCACGCAACAGTATCATACTAAAATGTGCGACTTGGAATTACGAAACTATCTAATGCGATGGCCGTTGACTTTGATGAGTGCTTCAGCATCGATGTCTTTCCGCCCGAATATATCAAGTCGATTAACCCTACCAAACCGATCGCCACAGTATCCAAGACCACAGCACCCCAAGAAGATGCCCGATTATAAAAAGCCCTCCAAATGGTACAGCGAGATTGGACGATGTATCCAAGTCGGAACTGCCATAGTCGCATGCGCCACGGCGATCATGTTCGCAGTCCTCGAACTAGACGAAACAGACCCTTCCAAACTCTAGGCGAAACAAACATTTGCATTGTACACATGCACCCAGGTGCTCCTCGCATCTGTGATTTGCATCGTCTTCCTGGATATGGCCGAAGAGGAACTCCATGCCCGATGGGTGGACCGGTGGTCTGCCGCCACAACCTCCGGCTTGCTCTCTTCCCTCTTGGTCGGAGCGAGCATCTGCTATGTTCACGTCTTCTTCAACGCGACTGGCCAATTCAACGCCAGAACCGCGTTGGGTGTGGCAGGCATCGTTCTAGGAGGGACCAATGCCCCCGCGCTCGGCCTCTGGTTTTCGTACCAAATCCAGCTTTTCTCAAGAAAAGGCGAGTGACTGTAGAAACGATGAGGGCTGAAGTTAGGTTGCAGCTATGATGTTGGTACTTGGATTTTGAGCCAATGTAATGAATGGCATCATAACTAGAAAAGCATGACAGGTGTAACTAGAAAAGCATGACAGGTGACATGTCTTGTCAAGCATGATGAAAAGTGATGTTTAGCCAAACATGATTGGAACCTGTGGACAAAATGCTTAGCCGTCGGAAAGCGTGCGTCTATTTGCGTTACATGATATTTTGAGTGTGCATTAGATTGCTGTACAGCAAGCAAAGAAAAAAATGAGTAAAAAAAGAAAGACCATGACAAAATCATTCTCGATATATTTATTCCAAGTTATAAATGTTATAAGTCATTCCACATCATCAATAAGTTTTCAATGGCCATGGAAGAGCTCTCCGCTCTTAACCATGGACTTTTGGCACTTGGCGAGAATGGCAGCTTGCCTCGCCACCTCGGCAAGGGACCCAACAATCTCCTTGTTGCCGTCCACGAAGCCGTACAAGGCATATGGGATCCCGACATCGTTGCAAAATTCCTGAACGAGCTTCTGGGTGCGTCGCAGGTTGTGACGTGGGATGCGGGGGAAGAGGTGGTGGATGGCTTGGAACTGTAGACCTCCGTGGAAGAAATCGAGCCAGGGGGGGCAGTCGATGTCCATGGTCGTCCGCAGCATCTTTTGGGCAAAGGACTCGTTGGGACCGAGGTCTGACGTGCTCATGGCAAAGTGGGAGAGGGTGATTTGTACGTGGAGGGGCGAGGCGAACATGCTGCTGACCATCAGGAAGGCGAAGCGATCCCAATTCGTGGGGAGCGTCTTGTACAACAGGCCGTAACCAAACCAAGACCAGAAGAAGATCTGGCCGGCGAACTCGAGGTATCTATGCCACCAGGCGGGCCCCTTTCTTGGTCCCTGACCCAGGATCAAGTACTCCCACGAGAGACGGAAGAGGTTGAAGCGGGCGACGAGCATGATGGGGTAGTACGAGTAGTGCTGGATGCGGACAAGGACCTTGGCGACGGCATCGTACTGCATCAATGTTTCGTGGTATGTGGACCGTAGGTTTTGGAGAAATCGGTGGGATACGGCGAAGAAGGGTAGGTATTCAATATCGGGGTCGTGTTCGGGAGAGTTTGTGACGATGTGGTGGATGTTGTGGCTTCGCTTCCACCAGCCAAGCGACAGGCCGCCCAAAAAGTCGGCGACGATGATACCAATGACGGAATCGGTGTGGAAGTCCTGGGTGATTCCGATATGACCAGCATCGTGAACGACAAAGGACAATTGATGCCAGAGAGAGCCGACAAACATGGCACTGATCACATACCAGCGCGTGTAGAGGAAGTATACGGCGCCGGCCAAGAGAATCGAGTAGCGGGTCATTTCGATGGCGTAAGCACGCCAGTCACAGCGGAAGAGGCCCTCGGCCACAATGCGTTCGCGAAGGAGTCGGTATTTGTGGATAATGTCGGCCTGGGTGTCGGGGTCTAGGGAAGGGTACTTTTCGAGGTCAAGGGTGATTTTTTCGTGCGTGATGGTGTCTAGATGTGACATGCCGTCGTCGTGATCGTCATCTACCGATGGTAATAGTGTAGTTGCGGGTGTCGATGCGCGACTTGAGCGGCGTCGGTGGGTTAGACCTTCGGTCGAGTCGGTATCCCGGCCTCTGAGGCTTGTGCTGCTTGCAGGGGACGACAATGGCGATGGAGGTACATCCTCCTCGAAGTCGTCGTATTCTTGTTTTGGTTTGAAAATGCCGCCCTGGATGGGCGGTGTGGCGTTCTTCCATCGGCCTTCGATCCTGCCAATGCAATAACGACGCATTCGCTGCTTGGTCTCGGCGGAATGTAGGCTGGTAGAAGGGAGGCATTGGAATTAGTGACGGGCAGACGGGAAGGGTCAAGAAAAGACGAGGCCAGCTCAGATTCACATGGGAATAGTTGGGGCAAGGGCAAGAAGCGGAAGCAACGGAACACAAAGGAAAGGGGAGAACCAACGCAATAACTTCGTCCGTCGCATCTCGACCAACCATGTGCATGATGGCCTTTTCACCACCAGGGTGATAGGGCATCCACGCATCGGCCTTGATGACCATCTGGTCGAGGATGAACACATGGTGGCCATTGGCAATCAGCCCCTCAATCTCGCCCCGCGACAATATAGGGTACTTTTTGGTCTCCATAGCGGCGGCGTAACTGAGGTATTCGCAGGCAAAGCTCTGCCTCTCCAGTGCTGTGTTCGATGGCCCGTTGGATTTTGGAGGGAGAGATTCGGGTACGATAAGCGAGGATTGAAAGGGAAAGAAGAAACTCAATTCAGGGGAAGCTTGAGATGTGTTTACGGAGTATTTTTTTTAGTAGCTCTCTAGCCTCGAATCCCCTTTCGAGACCGAGACTGAATTGACCAAAGATGGAGTCGTAATGGGGCCATTTTGGAGTTGTGGACTTTAAAAGACTTACGTGATTCGGAATACGTACACGTACTACGCAGCAGAATTAAATGACACACCGCCCCCAGCGGATCGCTGACTGTGCCCTGAAAGTCAAGTGGCATAAATGAAACACAGGATTGGCCAGTGGCCACCAATCCGCTAACGTTGATTTGGCGCGTGCTCTAGTATTAATATACTACAGGCAACAACATAATTATCTGTGCCTTTTGCTTCCCCATTTCCTTTGGGGAAGCAAAAGGCACAGATACTCTGTAAAGATACGAAAATGAAACCAAGTAATAATACTCCGTACAAGTACAAAGGATCACAGAAGACTACCCAGCCAAGTCCAAAGCTGCATGCGAGCTGGTGATGAAGCATTGCCGCAGCGGCAATGGCCACGCAACAGCAAGCAAGCAGCACCCATGCGAGGCACATGACCCCATCCTGCGAGAATGGACGTGGCGGTCCACACCTGCAGAATGGAAAAGACGATGGCAGCAAGTGGTAGATACAAAGCCCACGAATACACAAGCTACCAAGGACCCAGTCTGGACGCGCTCCAGTCCATCAAGAAGCGCCACTCGGGACTAACAAGGGCAGAGACGCACTGGACACATCGGATTAGCAGCTACCTCTTCAGGAAGCAGCTAGCCAACTCCCCGTTGCGTGCAAGCGGGGGGGAGAAGATTTCGAACATATCTACCTACGGTGCCCCCGAGAGCTTTGGAATGCCGGACGACTGGCCGACGAGCCCCGAGGATCTCTGGCGAGACCTACGGAGCCCGCTAACCGGCCGCCCGGTTCTGCGACATAGCATAACCTCCGGAAGGATCCATGAATACCGCTTGGCGGCGGCACTGGACCCTGTTAGGGGTTAACACGGCGGACGAGAGTGGGTTGTGGGAAGCGTGAAAGGGGAGACGAGACAAGAAGAGTGGAATACAGTGAATAGTCACTGTACCAGTAGAGGGGTCTATATAATGGCGTGCAAGGTAGACCCGCACTAATCGGCACAGTATACTCCGTATGGATCAAAACACGAAATGATGGCGCGCCTGGCGCGGCCAGTAGGGGCCTTTTCGTATTTACTTACTAAATCCACCAAATCCACCAAATCCAATCCACCAAATCCAATCCACCAATCCACCAATCCACCAATCCACCAATCCACCAATCCACCAAATCGACCAATCCACCAAATCGACCAATCCACCAAATCGACCAATCCACCAAATCGGCCAATCCACCAAATCGATCAATCCACCAAATCGACCAATCCACCAAATCGACCAATCCACCAAATCGACCAATCCACCAAATCGACCAAATTAGGGTTTTTTCCCCCTGAAGTAGCCGGAATAGCCCTGCGAGGCCAACTAAACTGATAAAAAACAGTATTACAGAAGGATTCCGCTGCACTATTTTGAAGCTTCAGCTCAGGCCACGGTTGCACGGGTATTCCGTCCCAAGTCCCAATGCTGCTCACAAACACAAACACGTTGTGATGGCACTTCCCCAGATTATGCCGTCTATTGACTCCATTCGCATTGCATTATTTTGTTACATCGCGATGCGCTTGAATGATCAGTGTCCACCTGTCCACCCAACTCTCTAGTAGTCTCGGCATTCTACAACCGTGACTACGTAGTAGTCGGGTAAGGTAATTAATGACTAAAAGATGGTAAATTGATTAATTTGTCTTGTTGACTTCAACTAGAATTCCCCCTCTATCAACTGGATTTAGCTAAGGCCTTTTATGCACCTTGAGTTGGTCTATCTGTGATTGAGGGGTTTTGCGGCCCAGTCCGAAGAATGTCGGAACACGCCGAGGACCGTCGAATCCACTGTAGTACTTGTATTGGAATTCACAGTTCTCCACTTCCTCAGTTCTTATCATGTATTAGTATTATCCAAAAGTAATATTACCGTGATTTGTAGTCCTGATTTAGTCAACAATATCCGGCAATTATTAAAGGATATCCAACAATTATTAAGGGATGGCTTTGGTGAGCTTGGCTATGTCTTCTCTTGTGAACTTGCAAAAATAAATTGCCAGCTGCTAACAACTGTTGACGAAAAACCGTCGACCCACATCTTCAGTACTCGTACGGCTCTGAAGATAAGAGAATCGGATTTCGTTTCCATCATAGGAAGGTCGACAAGAAAAGGACCAATCACCCCGTCTTATTACGTGTAGACATGTAGTTTAAAACTCTCCCTGCCGATTTAACCCACCCAACATGCGCCAGCAAATAGTCGGACACCCTCAACCCCTTGTTCCGCGCAACTTGTGCTCTTCGTCTCCAAGGGCTCAAAGAAAGAAGTGATGGTGGAACATCAAATCGCAGCACTCACAGAGTGCTTGGAACTCGGGGTTTCAATGAGAACAATTGTGGAAGACCATTTATAGCTACCACTCACTGGCTCTCAAAAATGTCAAAAATCTTCAACTGAGCAACGGCGACATTCACCTTATCGTGCTGTCCCTGAAAGTCCAAATGCCATGCAAACATGTGCATACGGAGTAGAGGAGCTGACTCTCGTACGAACAGATAACCTCCACGCTAAAATGTCTTGAACTATCATAACCCCATAGCCCCTTATCTGAACCGTTGTAGATAAGATTCCCCGTAAATGATAGCCAACGTTACAATCATCAGCGTACGTCACATTTCTACTATCCTACCACTTCAGCTCGGAGGTTTCTGACCACTAAAAACTCTAGCCCATGGCTAAGTTTAAAAAAGTGAGGGGGGGGGGAGCATGGAGCATGGTCAGACAAGATAAGCAGCCACACGTCAAATCATGAGATGCTTGGCTTAGTGTAACTAACTTAATTAAAGGAAAGACACTTCATCTCAGTGGTCTCCCTTCCTTCGGCCCTCCCCTTCTTGAATTCATTCTCTACAATTGATACAATTGACGCCCAAAAATACTATCAAAAGGTCGAAGGATGGGTTTCAAGTTTACGAGACCGAGTCTGCATGTCGAACAGCCAAAGTCTGTATTTGCAGAGGGCAACGCAAGATGGTGAGTTGCACTTGTCCCGTGCATGCTCCAACTGTCCATATAGGGAGGGGCAAACAAAGAAGAAAGAAAAGGAGAAGAAGATTCATGGTCCAACTAACCACTCTCTTTTGTTAGGACCAACAAAGATCTCGATCCCGTACCACCAGAGAATCGAAAATGGGGCGTCACGAGCTTCATCGCCTACTGGATTTCCGATGCTTTCAATGCCACGACATGGCAGTTTGGTGCCGCCATCATCGCCATTGGCATGACCTGGCGTGAGAGTCTTGGTATCGTCGCCTTGGGGTTCTTCATTATTTCCGGCGTGGTATGACCTATCCATTTCCTCTAACAAACGAAAAAAAAAAAAAAAAAGGGGGAGGGCCTGCTCTATCAACATCGTCATCATCAATGAATTCTCACAGTTGTTGTGTAGATTGCTCTGAACGGCGCGATAGGCGTCATCCACCACACGCCGTTCCCCGTCATCGCCCGCGTATCATGGGGTTTCTGGGGATCCTATATAGCAATCATATCGCGCGTCATCCTCGCAGTATTCTGGTTTTCCATCCAGACAATGAACGGCGCTTTCACAGTGCGCTGCATGATTGGCGCGATATGGCCATCCTTCCTCACCCTTAAATCCAACCTTCCCCCCTCTGCAGGAATCACCGACGCAACGCTCGGATGCTTCGTGATATTCTGGCTCATTCAACTTCCGTTCCTTGCGATGCATCCAAACCAACTACGATGGCTATTCATGGTGAAGTCCACCCTTGTGCCAATAGCATGGCTTGCCATTATGATTTGGGCCCTCGCGAGCACACGCGGCGACCACATTTTCGACCAAAAGGCGACGATTTCCGGGTCAGCATACAGCTGGGCGTTTCTGGCGAGCATGAACTCGGTCATCGGAAACTTCGCCACGCTCTCCGTCAACCAGGCCGATTTCAGTCGCTTCAGTCGCGTCAACGTCCGCTGGCAAATCATCTACGTACCCATGCTCCCGCTATTCTTCACGCTCATCGCCTTCATGGGCATAGCGAGCACGAACGCCGGCACGGCGCACTACGGCGTCGTGGAGTGGGACCCCATTGCCTTGATCTCGCATTGGAACAGCAGGGCCGCCCGTTTCTTCGCCGCCTTTTCCTTTGCGCTTGCGGCGTTGGGCGTCAATATCAGTGCCAACTCGCTTAGTGCGGCCAACGACCTCATGGCTCTTTTCCCGAGATATGTGAATTTGAGGCGGGGACAACTTATCTGTGCCGTGCTGTGTTGGGCGCTTGTGCCCTGGAAAATTCTTGCGAGCGCAGGGTCGTTCCTCAATTTCATGGCGGCTTACGCCGTCTTTCTCGGCCCCATTGCCTCCATCATGGTCTTCGACTTTTACGTCGTGCATAGGAGAAAGTACGACACGCTGGCCATGTACAGACCCGACGGCATCTACGCCTACAAGTACGGAGTGAACTGGCGTGCCGTGGTGGCGTTCCTCGTGGGCGTCGTACCTTCGCTTCCGGGCTTCATCAATGGGATCAATTCCAATATCGACGTCGGTGTCGGCGTGCACCCTTATCAATTTGGTTGGTTGCTGGGGTTCGTCGCCACGGCGCTGGTGTACACTGTTCTTTCGTTTGTGTTTCCGGCTAAAGAGACGTTCATCGAGAAGGCGGTTCGGCCGGATGAGATTTATGGTGCTGGGGAGCCTGTCACTGGTGTCGAGATTGATGGCCGCGATGGAAGCGGTGATTTGGAGACGAATGACGAGAAGCCCGGGTTGAAGCAGAGGTTTGAGAAGCTTTTTTGATTGGAATTCCAATGATTTCGGTGTTGAGAGGGCATTTTTGGTTGGCCCTTTGTGTTGTTGTCACGATGTTATCGCGATAAGTGCAAATACGAGGACTCGATACATCCGTAGTTCCGCTATCTTTCAGCTCCCTACTAGAAAGCCAGGGTCTAGGTCCCGGATAATAATATGCGTCCAAGATCTGCCGATTCCAATCAGTCCCCCAGAGAGTGCCGGGTATTGGCTCTGCCCTGTTGTTTATGCATGCTGTCATTCTCGCGTGGGAATGTGGTCAACGGGAATCGGCACTTCCTTTGTACGCTCGATTCTCCCAGGACCCCAGGTTATGTGCGGGGGAGATGGAACGAGCGATGCTGATATCGTAGATATGCACTTGCTTGAACACTTATGAAGATGTCATAAGTGTGTGTCGCTATGAATGTGGGAAGGGGTTTCCGCCGGATATTTTCGCCTGCACC
Organism: Graphium sp. VPRI43844; assembly: GCA_019925285.1. Taxonomy (NCBI): domain Eukaryota; kingdom Fungi; phylum Ascomycota; class Sordariomycetes; order Microascales; family Graphiaceae; genus Graphium; species Graphium sp. VPRI43844. Next base: position 27,616 of record JADHKT010000043.1, read on the forward strand.
CCATGGGGACAGGCGCCGCCACCCTTGGCTATCCGATTTAGGAAAGCCGTAATTATCTCATTTGTAGATCGCCATGCCCGTTTTGCCTATTTAGGCGGTGCTTGGTGTTGTTTCTATCAGCCCACCCTCCACGGCAGGCAGTGCTGACAATTATGGAAGCTCCCAATCGTCTCTTGCTTGTGACTGAGATGACATTTTGGGTGTCTCCCAGTCAAGGTAGCAATTTCTATTCTGGACACAAGCACATGCATGATGCATCAGAGTATCATTATGGTGCTAGATGACAATGGATTTATTAGCATATACACCACCAATACTGTCCGGGGGTATGCACACTTTTCAGCTGTTATGTTTTCGTAATGGAGGGTTGCAATTATTGGGCGTGAGGCTAGAGGAGCACCCTAGCCCGAAAATATGGAATACACTCAGCTTAGAAGCCTTTACTTGGCAGGCACTGAATAGTCTTGCGATTATAAGGGCTGTTTGCTGTACCTGATCATCGGGTCTAGTGAGGCAGGACTTGAAAGGTGTTCCTGGCTAATTGATGGGCCTACAATCCGTAGTTGAATAAGATTGGCAAAAGATTGACAAGTCTGTTGTAATTCGATATAGATTTATTCAGAATTGTCATGTATAACTCATCATGCATCCACCAACTGCCAGATGGTGCAGCTCGCGCAATCTTCCAATGCAATGATAGAAATCATTCGCACAATGCTTCACCGCTTCCCTATTTCTAGAAACCAACTGTGGGGGATTTCAATCCCATTTTCCCTTTACCTGTAAGGATCCGCAGCATTTAGCTAGTGTTACGTGCGACGCAGAATGTAAGGCGCAATCAGTTTGACGATTGCGAAATAGACTATGTTGGCGCACGAATTTACGAATGCAGGGCCTGGCCGGTGGGCTTCACGCCTATGGCGAAAGACTTAAAAAGAGCGCAGTTGTCAACATTTCCCCTCAATTTTCCTTCTCTTCATAAGTTGTTGTTTTTTCTCCTTTCGAAAGGCTTAACATGAGACTTGGAAGCTAGACCAGTTTGAAGACAATCAAGTATCGAAACCACGGAGTTCACGCATTTCTAGATGTCTACTCCGGCAAAATCGGTTGCCGTAATCGGTGCCGGCCCGGCCGGCACCATTGCTACGGATGCGCTCGTCAAGGAGCAGGCCTTCGACCGCATTCGTGTCTTTGAAAGAAGACCAGCCATCGGCGGAACATGGTATGCAACTATTGACTACTTGACTTTCTTCTAATATCATAACATATATGTATCATACCCTATAGCAGAATGGTAGTAGTTGACCAACTTGGAACAGGATATACACTCCTCACCTCCCCGCAGCCATACCAAGTCTTCCAGATCTCGTCCGTGGAAATGTCGATCTGGCAGTGCAAATCCCAGAGAAGCTCCCCGCTGAGACGTTCAAGTCGGCTACCGTAAACAATCATCAGATTCGCTTTTCAGACACACCCCAGCATGACAACCTACACAGCAATATAAGTCCGGAAATCATGTCTTACACACAGGAACCATTTCCCAAGATCCTCTCAGACTACACGTTGAAAACCTACGGGCCTGATGCTCCATTCCGCCACCGAGAGACGATCCGACAATGGGTGGAAGACATTATCGTCAAGAATGGGAATTTGGGGCTCGTAGAGCTCAACACTACTGTTGAGAGAGCCGTCAAGAACGAAAGAAACAAGTGGGTTCTAACCCTGCGTAAAGAAGGCCCATTGAAGGACTCTTGGTGGGAAGAGGAGTTTGATGCGTTGGTTGTGGCTAGTGGCCACTATAATGTGCCTTGGATTCCAGATATAGCGGGGATTTTGGAGTATGAGGAGAAGTTCCCGGGGAGCATTCTTCATAGCAAGCATCTACGATACGGAGACCAGTTCAAGGGCAAGGTATGTACATTATAATGAACACCAGAATGTTAATTTCTGGAAGTGTATTGCTAACTGGCACAGCGTGTTTTGGTAATCGGAGGCTCAGTCTCCTCAACTGAAGTCATTCACGAAATTCTGCCCACGGCACAACACCCAGTCATCGCATCCCTTCGCGAACCGATCCCGGCATTCGGCTGGGTTCCATTTGAACACCCGCACATTGACATGCGAAAGCCGATCTCCAAGTTCGAAGCCGAAAGCCGCCGCATCGTGTTCCAGGATGGGTCGTCTGTGCAAGACGTTGACCATGTGATTTTCGGAACTGGGTATACCTTTAGCTTACCTTTTCTTCCGCATGTACAGGAGAGGATCAAAGGTGCGTATCGGAGACTTCCCGGTGTGTATCAGCACACGTGGGATATTGAAGATCCGAGTTTGACGTTTGTCGGTCTTGTAAGTGACAACGATATCGAAGTATGCATTCCCTTGAAAAGGGTCTCTCGTAACTAACTACAGTCATTCATCAGTTGGGCGGAGGCTTCACATTCCGCGTATACGAATGGCAAGCCGTAGCCGTAGCCCGTCACCACGCCGGCCGCGCCGCCGCACTGCCGCCAACAGAAGACCAGCGCACGTGGGAACGCGAACGCACCAAAAAGCGGATTGGTGGGAAAGACTACTATTCCATCGCCCCAGACTATGAAGAATACTTTGAGTTTCTGCGCGGCATTGCAGGCGACCCGGCGCCGGGAACGACGGGTCGCGTGTTGCCGGCGTTTGATAAGAAGTGGCTAGATATATGGGCGGAGATGGTGGCGCCCAAGATTCGGGGGTGGAAGAAGTCGAAGGAGGATGCTGAATTGGAAGAGGCGAAGAAGAATGCGATTCGAGCGAAACTTTGACTTTACCGATTCTCTGGGTGGAATAGATTGAATCAGCTGAGAAGCCCGTCTGTCTGATAGATAGATGTGCTTTGAGAAATAAGGTGCGGGCAATATGTCGCTTGTGCGATTCAAATCAATTAGGTCCCCTGGATTCATCTATGAGGAAGGGCGAATTGTTATTTTCTTTTTGCATAACACGGGGGAGAAAGCTATACGTAGTAGGCGATTCATGCTCTCTCTCTAAGTTGAGGCATGCTTGAACAGATTTCATCCAATGCCCCGGGTGCGGGTGGGTGGCAATTGCATTGATTGACGGGTTCTTCAGCGGACAGGAACCAGGAGCTGATTGTCCCAACAAACAGCCAACTCGACCTTCATCCACGAAGTCTGATCAACAAGTGAGTAAATGGGAAAATATACACGTAAACCGAGGTAGAAACTTTGGAAGAATGTTGGAACAGCCGTTTCTCAATTCTCAAGTAAAAAGGGGGGGAGCGGGTGAAGTTGGTTTTGAGTGGTCCACGAGTTGGTTTTCTCGGGTCTTGTACTCTGTATTTAGCGATCCATGGCTGACAGTTCCTTGGCTCTTTCAACAGGCTTACAGGGGTCTGGCTTCTTTCACTTTAGTACAGTTTTTCTCGGATAGATGAAGCACTCGGAAATGGGGCTGGGAGAGATATACGACCCTCATCTTTGAGTTGTCTATTTTTCACTCAGTGCGTGCTCGTCTTTTGAAGACTGGAAAAGCCAGCTTCGTGCCCAGTGTCATTGAAGTTGTGAGCAAAATGTGCGTGCGGAATGAATGCGGGCGGAATGCCCAGACTGTCCGACGCCGGCCGCCAAATTAGCCTCCGCAATCCCTACCCGTTTTCAAACTTTTTAAACTTCTCATCCGCTCAAAGATTGGGCGTCTTTTGCATCTAGTTTACTAGTTTAGTCTCGGGGTTACTGTGAGTTTGAATTGATCAAGCTTGGGCCAGGCAAGGCAAATCCCCAGGGGGAACGGAACAGGGGGCTCGAATCGCTGCATTGAACTTGTCTCTTTGCGCATAACAGTAATACAAAACCGTCAATAAATGACGCTTTCTTCAAGGTACCGGTACCATCGACAAAGTCACGCTCTCCTTCCGTGGTTCCGATTGCATCATTTGGGACTAGCTTCTGAAGATGTTACCGATCCCCCTCTCTTTCCCCCACACTTTGTTTGCCGCTCTTGTTCGGAAATCGAGATGACAGTAGCGGTATGGATTACCGTGCTCGTCTAGCTTGTTTCGCTTATTGTCTCTTTTCTTCACTTTAGCCGTGGGTGGATTGCGACGATGTAAGCCTCTCATACACGTACAACAACACGCCCCCCCTCCCATATCATAAGATTGTCATCACCTACCAAAATGCATTATTGTTCGCGTTCCTGTTATATACTATGTACATGTATAAGCGAACGCGGAGCGGCGCGAAATGATTCGAGAATCAGCCCACGTGTAAATCGGGGAAGAGCGAAAGAGAAAATGAAGCAAAAACATAAGACGGTGGAGGATCCGACCCCAACATCAACTTTAAACGGTAGAAGGAAGAAGAAAATAACATGGGGGACCGTGACGATGACGGTTCGTGGTTCCGGCAAGTGAAACCGTCATTCCAGAACCCCCGCAACATTGAACAGAGTCTCCATGCAAAGCTTGAGAAACAATGAGCAACGCAGTAAACCCAGTAACGAGAATAACTCTTTTTGAAGAAAGTCAAAATAGATGAATCTTGAAACATGTCAAAACATGAAGATAAGTCAAATGAATAAAAGAGAGCAAAGACTAGCCCACTGGGCCGGATCCCCAAACGTCAATCATCTAAGGAAAAGACCACCCAAAAGGACAAACCTCGGACCTTCAGAGTAAAGTGTGTGTGGCCCTGCAGGGTCCCCCAGTCTCTTCCCCACGTGTCGGAACGTGGAGGCCAAGAATCCGGTGTTCGATTTGCTGGGGGTGATTAATTTGGATAATCGGCGAGTTTTTTTTTTTTTTTTTTTTTCTCTACGGTCTTTTTCGCTTAGAGGGGGGGGTGTTTGGATAAATACACATATGTAAGAGGAAAAGGAAGGTAAGAGAAGAAGAGAGAATTGTTGTTGTGAATCGTGTCCGTTTCAGCTATTGTCTTTTCTTTCCATAGCTCGACTATCAGCCTTTCTGTACTCAACGTGGGAGCTTTCTCTCAACGTTTTTCTCTCTTCCACACTTGCGCGTGTTAAGAGGTTATCCCCTGAACAAAATGAAGATGACGGAAAATATAAAACCTGTTCACAATTGTCATGTACAAAAACATGACAAAAAGCATGGCATAGACAACCAAGGTGGCATAATCTCGCTTCCTCTCCTTCTCTCTCTCTCTCTCTCTCTCAAACCCAACATCCTCTTTAGGAACCCGTGAAGTCGGTAGTCCGGCCCCGATCACCCACCATAACCCCAGTTGCGATCCAGTCTTACTCTATTTCCCTCCATATTCACTTATGCTGTTCTCCAGTGGTCCCATTCTCCTCTAACTCGCTTCCAGCATAACCCCACCAAACACTTTATTTTGTTGCCCCCCCCCTTCCCCCTTCCCTCCTTCGCCTCCTTGGTGTATTTCGTACTGACAGGTGGTGCGTTGTAAGACGGCAAGTGATCAAATCACGGAGGAATACACAGCAGAACAACCAATACCATGACCGTACTCCGTAGATCCCGTCTAGTTGCTTTGTGGAGGAGTCGGCATCGTTCGTTCTCTCTCTCACACGCCCCCAGTGACCTAGTCTTCTTCTCGCCCGCCTCCGCAAAAAGAGAATTAAAAGAAGCATCATCTACTTCACTTGCCTTCCTTCACATAGCCTATTTCGGCCACATGCGGTTCTTGGGAAAAGACATATGGGAACATACTATGTGCCCATAAGCTGATATGGACCGGTTTCTTCGGCCGCGACCAGTTCCCTGTCTATATGGGCGATTAGTATTCGGACCCCGTCTTGAACGGCCGAGATGGGAGAACTGAGATTGCTAGACAAGCCATGGCAGATGAATTGTGGGGGAACGGCATGTATCCCCTTTGCTCTCCTTATATTGCGTCTGGAGAGAAGAAACCGGTTCCCTCCCTGTTATTCCACCCTGTTATTCCACGTACATGATCTTATTGAGGATCTGGAATACATAGACACATCCTGACCCCTACCTCACTTTCACTCTAGCCCTACCTCGTTTTTTTTTTCTTCTCTGCCCATCCCTATCCCTGGTCCCTGTTCTGGTTTTCTTAGTCCGCTTAGTCCGTCTCTTTTGTTACTTTGAGCGAAACTCGATTCGTCCAACTGCAACCTTGCATATGCCTAGGGCAATCCAACATCTGGGCGTCATCCCACTGTCTACTGTGGCCTCCCTTGCCTTATTCTATCGTTGCTCTACCCCCTCCATTGCCCCCTGCTACCTCACACGCACGCTTTTCCTTTCGGGGTTGGATTGAGGCAGGTTACCACCCTACTTGCATCTGGGACCGAACCTCTCAACCCCCACCGCCGGATCTTCTCGTCATCGATCATTCGTTTTTGGTCGAGATCCGACTAAACACGGGCCTTTGACTGCCGTGTATCTGTTTTCTTTCTGCATCAGCTGCCTAGCTGCCTTCACTGCGCCATTTCTCTCGTTGTTTTCATCCATTCTGTCGTTTTCGCCCATGATATAATACCCCATTCGTCTCCCATCAACACGATGAGTGTGGCATAAACCGACTCCGTTCAAGAGACAGACAAAACAAGGCACAAAAGCCACCTCCACGACACTTACCGGCCGCCCGGAACATACCGACACTAAAGAGGACAGGGATCCCACAACCCCCCCCCCCCCCCCCATCACCACCACCCACCACTCAACCTCACCTTTGAAAGTTGCGAGTGTTGATCACAGTCCAAGAGCCATGGCCTCCGTCTGGTCCAACGACGCCTCCACCCTCCACGGCGCCCGAAGCCAAGACTTCTCCGACGCCGAAAAAGGCCTCTACGACAGCACCCATACACTCCCCATCCTCCCCGCCGCAACCCACCTTGAAAAGAAGCGCTCAGTGCACCACGTCGAGCACATAACAACCTCGCAACTCCCCCCCGGCTCGCCTATCCACGAAGGTCTCACGCCCGCGCTCGCCCTCTCCTGGCCCCCCGGCTGGAAAGGTGCGCCGCCCAATAATGAACCGTCCAAGGCCGTGGTCAAGGGAAATGCTAAGGCGAAGAGGAAGGTTAGTCGGTGGATTTTGTGCCGGCTCTGGTTCAACACGTATCGCAGGTTTTTCACCTTTGTCGTGACGTTGAACCTTGTTGGTATCGTTTTGGCTGCCTTGGGCAAGTTTGAGTATGCGGAGAATCATCTTGGTTCGCTTGTGCTTGGGAACTTGCTCTTTGCCGTCCTGATGCGCAATGAGCTATTTTTGAGAATTCTGTACACCTTTTTCATCTACACTCTTCGTGGTGTAAGTTGCAACTTTCTCCTTTTGTCAATGGAAATTCTACGAGGTACAAACTGACAACATGGACTTGCAGTGGGCCCCCTTGCGCATCAAGCTCGCCATTACCTCTGCTTTACAGCATGTTGGAGGGATCCATTCGGGCTGTGCCTTGTCTGGTGCTGGGTAAGACTTTTCGTGACTACCTCTTCATGCATCTGAAGAGACATGTAAGCTAACTATTTTGCAGTTGGTTGATTTTTAAGGTCGTCGACATCATTCGAACAAACGTTATCCAACATGGTGCTGTGATTGTTACTGGTATCATCACCAACGTGCTGGTTTTTATTTCCATCCTGAGTGCTTTCCCCTGGGTTCGAAAGTGAGTATTTGGTGGTCTGCACACTCGATGTGATTTGACTTTCACTAACGGTAAATTCTAAATTCATTAGCAACTACCACAATGTCTTTGAGGGTCACCATCGGTTCATCGGATGGCTTGGCCTTGCCGTACGTTGTATTTCTGCACTCTATCGTGTCGACGACCTTGTTTTCGCTGACTTTGTGCTATAGTCGACCTGGGCTTTCGTTATTCTTGGAAACACCTACGACGTCAAAAAGGGCGAGTGGAATGTTAACGCCCACACGCTCATCAGCACCCAAGAGCTATGGTTTGCCATTTTCATGACCATTTTGTAAGTGCAAGCGGCGACCGCAAACAGTTATCAACTGGCTTGTACTGATTCTTGGACTAGCGTTCTTATCCCTTGGATCACGCTCCGTCGAGTTCCCGTTGAAGTTGAAATTGTAAGTAAAAGTTCTCTTGCTCTTGTGTCTTACTTCTCGTAGCTGACAGTTCCTCCAGCCTTCCCCGAAGGTGGCCATCCTCAAGTTCAACCGTGGCATGCAACAAGGTCTCCTGGGCCGCATCAGCCGCACATCCGTCATGGAGTACCATGCTTTTGGCATCATCAGTGAAGGCCGCAAGTCTGGTTGCCACTATATGATTTGCGGTGTGCAAGGAGACTTTACAAAGGGACTCGTGGATGACCCGCCCAGGCATGTGTGGACACGAGAGCTCAAGTTTGGTAAGCATCCCGGAGAATTGAAGAAGCCTGTCTTTTTTCTAACACGATATATTTTGTAGCTGGCGTTGGACATGCATCAGCCATGTTCAAGCGAGGCATTCGCATCTGCACGGGAACTGGCATCGGTGCAGCTCTGTCGACCTGCATCCAGAGCAAGAACTGGCATGTCCCCACCATCATTCCCTTCATATTCGGCTCGATCTATCAATTGTGTTTGACTAACTTGAACATGCAGGTTCCTAATCTGGATCGGCTCCGATCAAGAAAAGACATTCGGACCAACCATCTCCGGCCTCATCCACAAAAACATCGAACCCGAACGCATGATCCTCTGGGACTCCAAGAAACGTGGTGGTCGACCGGACTCTGTCCAATTGCTCATAGACACCTGGCACAGCTTTGGGGCCGAGGTCATCTTCATCACGTCGAACCGACAGGGCAACGATGAAATGATGCAAGGATGCCGCGAAGGTTTGTTTACCTTTTCCATTTCATCATGCCGCGCAAGCAGAATCTAACATTGACTTGCAGCTGGATTAAACGCCTTTGGAACCCTTTGGGACTTTTAAACAAGGAAAAAGAAAAAAAATATATACAAAAAATATAAAAGAGATCAATTCTTCCGGAATTTCCGATAGCGCATCGCCCTTCCGGAGAACAACAAGACGAAAGCACCCGGTTCGCAAAGTGTCAAGCGGTCAACGACTTTCAAAGTTTACCATCAATTCTTTTTCGCAAAAGGATTTTATTTGATTTCATCTTCAGCGCATGAGGAGAGCCCCCCAATTTTTGTTTTCAATTCCCAGCCTTGTTTCGGGCCTCCTCGGGGGAATTTAGACAACTTGTTTCCAGTTTAGCATTGGCAAGAAAGAAAGAAGGCGCTTGGCAAGCATTTGCAGATATAAGTATGTAGTAGAAATGCTTATTCTTCACTCTTTAGTTTTCATTTCCCCATCTCGTGTTGCAATGCAGTTCAGACAGAAGTCCAGAAGTCATACAGACTCCATGGTGAGCGGGCTTTTCTGAGTTGGGCTGTAAATGTTCAAATTAATGCCCAAATCCCATGACTGTAAAAAGGAAAAAGGCCGCATCTTGTTCAGTGTCTTTTCATCATTCTCAGACTGGTGCAATATGGATGTCCGGCTTTTGTCTCCGTCGTGCCGGCGGGAGTAACTGCAACTGCAACAGAATCTCCACACAATGAATGAATGTTACAATGATGGATCCCATATCTTCACACTGAAAGGTGGCGATGGACACCCACAAACCTGGATCGGCCAAATTCAGGGTTTGCCAAGGCCAGTTAATATATTGCAGGTGGCTCCCCTTAGTTTGGCATCAGAGCGCTGAAGAATGCCTGCCCAGGTTGCCAGGCTTCTGTTTCAGCGAATTAATCCTGTCGATACAGTACCTGAAAGATCTGTTCAATGGCGTCACTCCCCCATCCCCCCAGAGTCTCCTATCCCGAAAAGACCAATCTTGGGGAGAGGGAGGGATGGAGGGAGGGAGGGACGGGAGGGACGGGACGGCCTCTGATGTCACAAGACAGGACTGTATCCAATCAATTTCACAAGTGTAAGCTGAATTTGCCAATGATGCTCGTCGGACCTTCTTGTTTTGGATAATTGAGGGGAGTGAAGTAACCTCTTCATGTCTCTCACTTATCAACATCAAGACACCAACTCATTACTACCCGCAGCCAGTGCCTTTGTAACCTCGCTGCAACAAGTCTGAAGCCTTGAAGGGAGGGGAGTGATTGCACCAGTTAGTTGCGATAATGGTGGGCTTATTCGTTCACCACGCAGAAAAGCTGATTGAGTCTGTCCGTACGTTTACAAGGGCAAAGGAGACAATTGCTTAGTTTCCTGCAGCTTTGCAGCACCTGGATCGGGATTTACGTTATTTCAGTGCGTATGATGTGACATCCCCCAAACACGATATGTACTCAATGAATTGTATGCATTTTCCGTCGAGTAAGAAACATTACACATAATGAATAGAATAAAACCCCAAATCAAGGACCAAAGTAATCCGTCGTCAATTGCGCCCCTCTAATTTCCCTCCAGGTGAGATCCTTCCAACTAAGCTCCGCGCTCACCGTCCACGTAGTAAAATTCATCACCCCGTCCCGACCAATAACAAACAAAGCAACCCCCTCGGCCTTCCCGTCATTCGCATCCGGCCCCAGATTGATCACAAAGGGCGCACTATTCCCGACCACCGGGAGAATCTCCCAGGCATCGGCCCAGTCGTCGCCCCTCATGACGCGGTGCCGCAGGTAGGAGTCGCTTCCCAAAGCGAGAACGTCAATCCGCGCACCGTCCAAGGTAGAGACGCCAGCAGCGGCGCTCTCAAACGATTCACCAGCGTCTTCCAAGCGAGAGTACCCGAATGACAGAGAATGGCGGAAGTGGTACATTCTTTTATCAGCACCAATTCCAAAAAAGTCCAAGCGGTCAGCACTAGTCTGGACGATGGTGGGCTCCCCAATAAAGGATCCCCCTCGATCAAAAGGGGGCGACCACTTAGAGGTATCAGTGTAGGTTGAGTGGAAGACGTGCCCAGCCACGGAGTCGTAGACCATGATGTCGTGGCCGACAGCCGTACGGTGGCATGCGACAGCGGGTCGCGCTGTGGTCTGCTTGATAAAAGAGGCAGTGCCCTGCCACGCAGTATTCTGATCCGAAGTAAAGTAATTGTTGGCCGTATCGACCCAGAAGTTGTGGGCGATGAAGCTACCAGCACCACCATTGACAAAAACGTCGCTGCGGTTAGAATACGCGAGACAGGAAGTCACAGGCCCGCTCGCTTGGCCGCCAAGGCTGCGCAAAGGACTGAAGCCCAGGCTTATGTTGGACAAGAAGAGAGTCTGCTCCACAATGTTATAACTGGTGTCGTCGACGGCGTAGAAGGAGATACGCGGCTCGGTGCCCCATCGCAGGGCCGTCGGTTGGCTCAGGAAGGGTCCGCTGAGGGAGACCCATGAGTCGCCTGCCCAGTCTTTTATGGTTCGGAGAGGTGAAGACGCGTAGAACATGGCGTTATTCATTCCGCGAGCGAAGAGGTAGATGGATGGCGGCGAGCCCATGATGTCGGCGGCGAGGATCTGCGGACACGTAGTATTTCGACAGTCGCCCACGAATGCGGCGAGGCTGGAGTTGCCATCATTGGTCCCAGGCGAGCTGGTCTTGTTGTCGCCCGTAGAAATGCTTGGTGTCTTCCTACAAAGCAGAATGTATTAACAGGTAATCGCGAGATGAAGGTTTATGTGTTCAGGGTACTGACCTCAGTCCAACCACGCAACCTACAACAACAGCGATTATTACCACAACACCAACCACGCTGCCAACGATGATCCACAAACGCTTCCTCGACCGAACGGGTGGGCTGGGCGACGGTATTGTCGCGTCGTGCGAATATGACTCGGGCGCGATGTTCTTGTTGTAGAGTTCGCTGGGCGTAACCTCCATCCCGCGACCATGATAGTCCATCGCAGGATTGGTTTCCGATCTGGGAGTGTCGTCATAGTAAGGGTGCGCAATAGCCTGAAGCCCCTCGTTATCGGGCGCAGAAAACGGTGAAGCCCGACTCGCCATAGTGAGATGGGAAGGGGCAGCGTTGGTGGACTAGTATTGGAGAAAAGAAGAAAAGAAAAACTGATATGGGACGGGAGAGCAAATTACTACCAAAGCCAAACATCCACTGGGTCGTAAGTCACAGAGACACAGAGACATGGATGCACGGACTTTCATTGTTGGCTTGGATTGGCTTGCTATTATTAGGGGGGCGTAAAAGTAAGCGGCAGCCTGCATCGATTGGGAACAGCGCGCAGTATTACACAGGGACGGAGTACAGCTGGGATAAGAATAGGAAAAGTAAGGTAGTATTAGAGCCTGACAGAAGTCAACATGCCGCATTTGAAATAATAGCGATAATAGAATCATACCACCCAGCCACAGTTGCTCACAATCTCTAGGCAACTCTGTGTGACTGGATTCGACCAGACTACTCGAAGCCGAGCCATTGTATATTGTATGCTTGATGAACATCCAGTGTCTCCTCTCTGAATATCAGAGTACAACGGTTTCCACGGCTGTCATCAAAAGGGCAGCCGACCAAACCCTCTCGTCTTAGCTGGCAGCCGCAGCCTGATAGAGCGTTCTCAGCCCCGACGGTCTAGTCCAATTTAGTCTGTCCAACCATCATGCGAGGTACACCCCGAATTCAACTGCTCGGTACTCTGTAGCTTACGAAGTATTGTGTTCAACAGTTGTCGGTTCAACTCGGATTCAGCAATAATACTCTGTAGCCTGGTCGGAATTCGGACGTGAGGGGGCGCTGGACCGAGACTGTCTAATTTCAACGAGCATTAATAAACCGCAGTAAGCGCCACACAGCCTGTTTACAGACATCTAAAATCAGTCAATAGGCCAAGCACACAGGCAAACTCTAATATTGTTCGGAAAGGGTTGTAAATAATTAAGGGAAAAAGCGAGCGATTACCGAAACGCCAAACAACAAAGGACAAAAGAAAACAGTTGATAATAGAGAGTAGAAACATCATAACATCTACACGCTCTCGGCATACCCATCCTTGTTGGGATTCTTCTTGCCATCAAACAACTTGGCGCCAACCCGATCGGTAATTCTATCAGCCTTCTCGCCCAACCGAGTCTTGACGGCACCATAAACAGCCGACATGAACCAGAGCAAAGCATTCGTCAAGTCCACCCACACACCCGCCTTCATAAGTCCGGTGCTGCTCCCCTTGTACCTGGCCTCGCCCTCCTCGCCGGTCTCCCGCTTCAAAAAGATGGCAGCAAAGATGCCAAACACGACGATCCAAGAAACGAAGAGCGTGAGGTCCCATGCAAAGGCGCGGTATGTCTTGAGAAATTTAATTTTGCTGCCGATGTAGGGAACGGCGGATAAAGGCGCCGCGGCGACGAAGAGGATGGCAGTAATGGCTGACACGCCGCCGACGAGCACGCCGAAAACCCACTCGGCGGATACGTTACCGCTGCTGCCGTCGGCATTGAGGACACTTCGTTCAGCGGAAATGCGATTTCCATACAAGCCACACACGACGAGTGCGAGAATGAGCTGCAAGCCTCGACACACGAAACGCGGAATAGCCTCGAAAGTCTTGAGCCATGATTTCCCCATTACTTTGCCCGTTTCAGCGCCTTTAGCGAATGCGGCGTGGCCCGCTGCGCGGCCAAACTCGCGTTTCGAGGGTCGGGATGCATCGGGGGTGGATTGGGATTGCGATTGGGCGTTGGAGTGGATTGTCGAGCCGGCGGTTGATGCAAGGGATTTTGCGGATTTTGTGAGTTCGATGGCTTGTTGGCCTGCTTTGAGGGCTGCTGAGAGTTTTGTCATTTTGATATTTTTGGTAGAGATTTTGGGAGGGTTTGGTTGGGCTTGAGAAAATGGAGGAAGAAAAGAAGGTTTTGAGAGAGAGAGAGAGAGAGAGAAGAGAAAGTCAAAGTTGGAAAGAGAAGGTGAATTGATCAAGAAGAAACTGGCCAGCAGTGAATAAAATGTCGAGGCAATGGAAAGATAAGAAAAATGAAAATGAAAAAAGAATGATACACGAAGTCTTTGTGTGGAATGAAAGAGAGTTGGTCGAGACAAAACGACGCTATTTAACAATCACAACTCTCGCTGAACAAAGAACAGTCTCTTGTGTCGGCAACAGCATGCCAGAAAAACAAGTGACAAAAATAGCAAAAGCACCCCTTACAGCACAGCCCATCAAATGCAGCACTTTGCATCCAATAATTCAACGACAGGCCACGGTCAAATCCATCTGCAGGGGTTTCAAAAGACCGCTGCGTCAGAGACAAACCAGGCTCCCATTCCCAATCATTTTGCAGGTCGGGTTTAACGGGTCTTCAAGAAGGGCGCTTAATGAGACTTTTTGGCAACTTCGCTGTTGTTTGTTGCAACTCTAATTCGACTACCTTATTCGTTGGAAGGTTGGGTTTTTTTGTGGGGCCGCGAGGTTGCGCCGGGCGGGGGGGGGGGAATTGGGGGGGCCAATGCCAATGGTTCAAGATGTTGAAATGGAGGAATAGAAGCAGTGCTGGGGCTCAAGTGTGAGGAAAGAAATGGACTGGTTTTGGTTTGCTGAGTTGGACAAAACTAGAATGAGTTGCCCATTTGTTTTCCAAAGTTTTGTGGTCTCAAATTCACGTTTACTTGTCCTTGGTCAGTCATGAGTTGTGGCGCTTATGGCTGTGGCGCTTACAGCTACTGCCTGGCCAGGTCCAGGCCATGCATGACGGCATGACGAGCTGCAAGTACCCCAACTTTTGATCGCCGTGATGCACATCTTTTTGCAAACCATACCTCGTTACCTCAGGACGCCATCAGTCTTTGTCTGACATTTTCGCCCGATTTTCTTTTACCAGATCACCTCTCCAGGACATTGTCGCCAATTTGTTCTCCATGTCTGTGGTGCTAAGGGAACCAGAAACCATCCAATCCCGTGTGGTCTAGTGGCTAGGATATGACGCTCTCATTAAATGAAGACCCGTCAGGGCCGGGGTTCAATTCCCCGCACGGGAAGCACCTCAATTTTTTGATTCTCACATGGTCAATTTTTTTTTCTTTGCCAGTCTTCTGTAGTGTCTTCCATGTGCAAACTTTTTATGCTCCTTGCAAGGAGCGAGTGTCATCGGTCTGGTCGATACCATTTGTCTAAAATGCGAGGAACACTTGCTCTCACCACCCCCATTGTTTCCCCCATCTTTTTTGGTTTGTTCAGTGCCTGGACTGCAATGCTCCCAAGCCAATTTTTACTACCCAATCTTTGTCTTCCCATACACACTCTCGGACAGAACACCATCATTCGCCGGTTACCATGTTGACGAGCTGTTCAAGTGGCCCAGGTTGCTTTTCCGCCCGGCCAACACAGCTGGGGTTCGAAAACTACTCTACGGCTGGAAGCTGGAAGCCACTGTTTCGTTGGCACACTTGAATAGGGTGGCCTGTCCAAGCGTTTCATGGAGTATGAATTGATGAAATGGATCTCGGATCTCTCGAGGATGGCCAATTGAAATCAAGGTGTGACCTCAGTGACCGAGAATTGGTGGAGCAATCTTTAAATGGACATAATGGACATAATGGACATGATGGACATGATGGACATAATGGACATGATGGACATAATGGACATAATGGACATAATGGACATAATGGACATAATGGACATAATGGACATTCAGAACAGTGCAGAGGGGGAGAACAGCGTGAGAGGGAACCCAATTAAAGAAAGGAAAAGGAAAAGGAAAAGGAAAAGTATATCGGTCAAATCAAGCATCTATTATTCTAAACATTTTCTCTGTCTTTTGCCGAGTTGTCGTGCTGTGTCTATGCGCCATCTATACAGACCAAAGAAAGGGAGGGAGAAAAGAGAAAGAGAAAGAGAAAAGGTGAAGAGAAAGAAACAAGAAAGAGGAAAAAAAAAAGAAAAGAAAAGAAATAACAGGAAATCTAGAGGTATAGAAAGAATTCTAGAAATACAAAAAGAAACAGTAGACATTTAGCCCACAAGAACAAAGACTCGTCCCCAGCATCATCCTTGCAGCCAATTTTTCTGCTCTGCTAGCATAACACTCCAGACCTCAGCAACGGCACCGGTGTTGGCCGGGATAACTCGGAGTGCCGTACCCCGCGGTGGGAATTTTGGGATCTGTCTCCTTGGCCCTGGAAGTTCGATTGTGGACGTCGACCGAACCTATAGTGACCTTTGCGTAAACATAGTTGACTAATAGCGGTAAGAGGAATGAGTCAAGTTAGCGGATGTCTTGTATGAGCCTCACGGTCGTGTCTGGGGCAGGTTATAAGTAAGGGGAGAAACATGCCGGCGTGGGGATTCGGCATGGGAGTTTTCATGCTAGGCGAAGAAGAGGATGTCCATGAAGACATTGTCAAAGGTGGATTGAGGAGGAGTAAGGGTGTTGTTCTTTTGTGTTTAGTCGAAAGGGAGAACTGGAGGACTTGACGGTGACGAGTAACAGTGTATATGAGACTACGTGAGGTAGGCGATGGCAAGTTAGGTGAAGGTGATTTGGATCGGACATGGAAGGGAAGAGTCTCTCTCTCTTCTCAGAACGGGGGGAATGCGTGCCTTGTATTTATAAATCTGTGACTGCAGACAGTATCTGGAGTGAAGAGGACGAAGGGCGAGAGGCATTCTTGGTTGGGGCTGACCAGCACACGCCGCACACTACCCATCCGCACACACATGCACACACATGCACACACACGCACACACACACAAAAATGAAGAATCGATCAGATCTTTTCACACCTCCTTTTTCCAAATCTTGAATCTGAGGTGTTTGCAAGGGGCGTGTCTATGTACGGCCAACAAAAATGGTGTCAAGCAAAAACGGTGTCTGCCTAAACTACCATGTCGAGGCAGTGTGATGACGGACAGACTTTTCACCCTGGGCAGAATGAAAAATTAAACACATAGCCACGATGTTGCAAGAATCATAACAAGACAAAATGGATTAATGCCCTTTTTTTTTCTCTTTTTTTCCTTTCCTTTCGAATTCTAACCTCATATTCTTGTGCCAGGGCGTTTTCGGTGAGGCAAATTCTTTAAGCCTACTGGGCAACAGCATAAGCCCTAGCCAGTTTTCCATACTCCATACTCCATGTTGCTTGACAATGTCTTTGTTGATCCTCGAGGCGCCTTTTGCCCGACGTTTTGCCCGAGGGTGCCTTGTCTAATGATTGGCTGTGAGTGAAAATATCGCCACAATAGCGGTGTAGCGCAGCTTTTTGGGCTCTTGGCCTCTTTTTTTTTTTTTTTGGTTGGGCGAATTTTGTGTTTTTGCACTAGGCCTGGGCTCTTTTTTCTTGTGCTTCTTTTTGTTCTCGTGATGACTACTCTGTTTTATTGGCCCAGCCTAATTGGCATGCAGGGTACATAGGGGTAGGAATTGTTGGGGTGGATTTGGTGATACGCCACGCACAGCAGCATGCATGGTACCTCGAACTGTTCCTGGAAATCGTGTAATAGAGGGAAAAAAAGAGGGGGGGGGGGGACAATGCATGCACAACAATTGCACGCATAATGCACAGGTGACATTCCTGCATGGTTCGCGCTTCCCCATTCTTGTGTTCAAGAAGGGGTGCACAAACACCAACAGGTATCGATCGCAATTGCAGGTCCGGGGTGGGGTCCCTCTCTATCGTGGCTTCACAACAGTGAAGAGCTCCAGCAATCCAGCAGTACCGAAGGGCTGACCAGGCCACCGACTGGGCAGACAGGGGCGCCCATTCCACGAATTGCGCCCCCGAAGAAATTTGTGCTTCCAAGTTTCAGGGCTTTGGTGAGTACCATACTATCCCTCAACTCTCGCCTCAACACAGTTTTCGCCACAGTGCTCCTAACAATAACCGCCATTGCTGCCTGAAAGAGGCCTTGAAAAGAAAGTACAAGAGAGTGTAAAAAATCCATTGTGGCTTCGGATTTTGTTCTCGTAAAATGCAGAGAGAAAAAAGGCGAAAATAGAGAGGTGGCTTTGCATCGAGGTTTGGGCTCTATCAATAAAGGCCAGAAGAGAATCCATTAAGCAGCCCCCTGACATCATGGTTGTGCCCGTAGATGCACCAGACAGACGCCTTCTCTCTCAAAGGGTTGACTCATACGATGTACACTGCCCCTGCCAGCTATTAACTCACAACATTTTAGCCAATGACGGCAATCTTCCGCTTTCCTGAAAGAAGAAGAAAAAGGTTCAGCGGGCTTGTGTCGATGGCCAGCCAGCCAGCCAGCCAGCCAGTCACAACAAACGTCATCATAAAGCGATGATGCAAAGGTCGCAAGCCACGTTCTACACTCTGCTTTGGCCTAAGTAGCCAGACAAACTAAGGCCTAAGAGGGAGAAAAAAGAAATAGAAAAAAGAAGGTCAAAATACCAGTCAATCTACTCCGTAGAAATGATGCAATTCATAAAAGTCGATGGACAGACAACGATGCTAATGGAGCTCATCACCTGGCAACAGGCGACAATGATATAGTTATGTCCCCCTAGTTTATAGTGGGTTGCTCGGTTCCCAAAAAATTTGGCGGGTGGCTCTCAAATTTTAAGTGGGTCCATTCCCTCTGGATTTTGGTGTGGCCGTTCGCAAAAAAAAGACTTATTTACTCGTGCACCACCCCCCAATTGTCCACCCGCCTGGTCGAACCCTGCCATTGCGAGCAAGAAATTCCGAGGCAGGTGGCACCTGCCTGCCCACCGGATCTGCATCTCGACCACGTTCAGGAGTTCGGCTTGTTGGGCAGCCGCCTTCCGTCCGAGGTGAGTCTTTGCCTTGCTGTTGATCTTGTTTTCAACAAACATGCGATCCAGGGCCTCGAGGTGCGTATTATACGACATGGCTTGCGTGCAGCCCCGAGAGCGGTGGATGCCTTTGTGACCATAAGCTTGATATTATACCAAGCTTCTAGTGTAGAAAAGTCCGGAAATCGCTGCCCATTTTGGTTCGAAGTCAGCAAACTTCCAAAACAGTTCGTAGCAGCAGAGTGGTATCGCGGGACTGGGGATGGCATGGATTACATACCTGATGTGCCAGCGGTAAAAAAAAAAAAGTACATGGCAAGGGCGTTTTGGGTGCACACCCTATAATCCCTTGCCCGCATTGCCCCCATCAGGTATTTTTGCCCGTCATGTATGGTCTTGTCCTCATCAATGATCATACATACGGCATGCGCTTCCTGTGGGCCTTCATTTGGGAGTCGGAGATGATGAAAATCAGCCAGTTCGGAGTTTCTGACTGAATGGCCACGAAGGGCGCAAGAATACGATAAGTTGAGGGCCAGGCGGTCACGGAGAAGCGGCCCTGGATTCTCGCTCGAGCGCAGACACCACTTGTTACACCTGACCAGATCATCGCCCGAGAAGGCCTCCAAAGAGGTACCTTGCCCCCGGTCCACAAAGTCAGTTCTCCTTCGCTGGGCTTCTTGCTGCTGACGAAGCTTCAGCAGCTTCCGAACGTGTCCATTCCTCGGCGCTGGGTGGAGGTTGGAATTGATGCCACTCTCCTTTTGTTCCCTCCATAGATCAATCACACCATCCACGTACCCATATACTGCAGAGTGGCTCAGCAGCTCACGAGTGTCGTCCTCCTTCTTCACTCCGCTCTTCTTCTGACGTGACATCAAATAGTCGCGCAGCCAAGAGTGCACTTTATCTGCCGTGACAGTATAGCGGTGGTCGAGCGGCAGGGACGCATAGGCTTGGTCGCAGAAGCTTCGCCACTCCTTTGCATTTTCCTGATAGGCAACCACAGTGTTACGAGGACCGCTAGCCCTGTGATGGCAGTTCGTTTCTTGACGGTTCGCTTCATGCCGGGCTGCGTCGTCTAAGCGTCCCTGAAAACCGACAGGGCACAAAGAGCCCACGGTCCTCTGTACGTCATTCTCTTGATGGGTTCAGCTTTGTTACTCATTCCATCTCTACATCCTGTGCCCCCTCTTCCTGCAGAAATGTCGACCCATCCCGAGTCATGATAATCTGCCCAATGGCATGGGTATCCATCTGGCAAGAACGCAGTAGTTACGAGGGTCAGGTAAGAGCTGCGACTGTTGTGTGAGGGAATCGAAAAACTACATAACCTGCATGTCCCCTGTCGTGTCCTGCAGCTGTTTCTCTTCCTTTCTCTCCAGACCGTGAAGAATACTGTAGGAGTGGCTTAGGAATTACGTGGGAAAGAAGGTGTCGCATATCATCCCCTCAGGATGTGACCAGTACATAGCCGGCGATGGACGCCACCACGAAACTGATTACAGATACGAAGTCCACGAAAGTGAAACTGGTCTACCCTCAACTGTCAGTTGGCCATGGAAATGTGCTATTGCCTTTGTTCCGCCAGAGAGCATCCCTTACACTCCAGGGACCAGCATCTTCGTGTCCACAATGGTCGAACCACCTGGAGGCACGCTCACAGTCTGAAGAAGGCGGGCTGGAGGACTCAGCACATCTCCATCCCGATACACGTTGTGAAAGTTGCCCCCCAGAATATGAAACGAGCTACTCAAGTTGGGACCCGCGTTACCAAAGAATATGCGTACATTTTCCCCCGTCTTCTCCTTGAGCGGCTTGTTAATTGTCTCGCGAAGTGCGTTGGGATACGAAAAGTCAACCAACTGCATTGGCCGACCATCGTGACTCTCCCCCGCATTCAGAGGTGAGTCAATAGCTTGGCCTCCTCACACGACTAGCCCCATTGATAAAATCGGCCTCAGCTGAACAGTACTATTAACAGATAAGTCCGCCACGGAACTACCGCTGATCCCTGGTACGGAATTACCGTCCACGCTTGTGCGTTTTTTCTGGGGTAATGAGCAATTTGATGCGATTGCCGTAGTGAGCACGGAAGCAGGTCCCTACGCCACACTGAGCGCCACCTGCTGTGCCACTAAATACAGTGGGTACACACTCCCAAGAGATGATATTTAGGGGAAGGACATCATTTTTTTCTTTTCTTTCATCATTGTACATACCATGATCATGTCTCTGCATCTATTTCGGTCTATCTTTCCCCTGCCCCCCTTATAAAAATGGATGCTCCCATCTGTCAAGTCAAAGCTTCAATCTCTATTATTCTATTGTTACTCTGTAGTGATCCCTCTAGCACACTTAGTGCCAGAACCCGTTAACATGATCATCAACCTCTTTCGACAATCTTTCAATACACCACTTTTTGCCATTTTTACGTGATTCTCCCCTCTCGCCGCTTGATCTTCCTTCTAGTCATCTCATGGCCTCTAGACTCTCCCATTGAAGCCATTCTTGGAGTGTATCGTCCCGCCATGTTAGGGAGGCACTTTGGTAGGAATGCCAATGCGAAGTCTGGCCGCCATCTGATGGGTAGAAGGAGGCAAGTTGCCAAAGGACAGAAAGTGAGGCCTAGTACCTTTTCCCCCAAAGAGAGTGAGCTTGTCATCCTTACGGGATGACAGCTCCCTTCCTTGAACCTTTCACCATGGCAGTCACCAAGCTGCAAGCCGAGGTGCTTTGGTGCTGTGTTGAGGAGACTGGCAGTGAGATGCGATGCCATTTCTGCTCTAGCTCAGTAGTCTTAATCGCTATTATCGGCCCCAGGCGGTGATCCCATTACTCCTGATAAAACACTTCCTCCAAGCCCTTCCACCAGTTCGGCGTCCCAGACTCCGAGCTTACAGCACCTTCAACGAAAGACTCTTGATACCCATCCGTCATCTTCCACCACTCGCGCACCTTTGGATTCGCGGCCATCTTCTTCATATCGCCCTCGTAGTCATCCCCCACGTACTTCATGGACGCAAACAGGATACCGGACTTGTCATCCCAGAAAATGCTGTCTAATCAGGGGTTTAGCATGTAGTTTATCATCATGTGGGGAGCGATCAGATATCAACAAACAGTCTTCGATGTTGCAGTCCTTGATTTGCTGCTGGACTTCCGGCCAGACGTTGGCATGGCACTCCTTGTATTCAGCTACATATTCGGGCTTAAGCCGAACAATCTGGCCAATTCGCATGACCGTCTTCTTTTGGGTTTCGGACATTGTTGGTCACAGTTCTCAAAGGGCTGGCGTAAAAAAAGATTTGAGTCTTTCGAAGATGAAGTTGTGGACAAATGAGGGGGGGGATTTAGAGGAGGAACGAAAATATCCACTTTTTTTGGCTCGGGATATCTTTACCACGAACTTTTTCCTTTTCCCGGTCCAGCCAGTTGACACTTCAGCTTCACGTCTTATGCGCTATGGTCTCTTTAGAAGTGCAGCTACCAATAACAACTTGGTAGAGGACATTTGTTCCTGCCAATGTATCCAACAGTGAGTTATTTACCTGACAGAGATGTGTTTGACTGCTTCGAGCAGTACTACAAAAAGAAACAACATGGTTTCGCCCAATTTGGTTTCATTTGTAGCGAGTGGGTTACAGAGCGAATAGATTGATCGATTCACTGAGAGACGCATTTTGTACGGAAAGATATACCCTTTCGTTGTAACCCAGTTTTCTTCCGAACGGCACTTGCCCGTGCAGGTTACTGCCCATACTGTCTGGGAAATATAGGCCTAGTCCTCCGTAAACTGCAGCTGCAATATTTTAGGCCCCGAAGAATCATCATTCTTTCTCTCTACCTGGCCCTTGGCGCTATCAGGTCGACCGGACGCCCGAAGAGGTAAGGCAACGAGGGGGTTACCTTGCTCTTGCACCTAATTTCTAGACGAGGTGTGAATTGCAACATACATAAGTGGCAGAGGTCTTTTTTTACGCCACGACTGATGGAAACGATGTGATGATGTCTGTTTGAATACAAGATTCGTGGAGTATAACACCAATGATAGGAAGAAGTTGGAGTACATCCTGTTTTCAATCGCCTGTGAGCCAAAGGATGCGAACAGGAACGAGAAAATAAAACAGGCCCTTGGCTATTTGAATGTCTTACAGTTCTGTTAAGGGTTTGACCAGATTCAAATTTGCCGCATGGAATCCTTTTTGCGCTTGGCCGACGACTATTCACATTACCGGATACTCCGTATGTGACCCCCCTAGCATGATGTTTAGAATGCGTTCATATTGGTCACTGCTAACAGTGGGATGTGCAGGCTTTCGGTAACAACCTCATTGGCGAGCCGCTCCTTGTCGAGCACCAAACTAGCAGGAAGAGTGCAGAGAGACTCAATGCCACTCCGGCTCAAGTTATGTAAGTGGCCTTTTCCACAGCTATACGACTCATTGAGAACGAAATAACTTACGATTGCTCCGATTAGTCTTGCTTGGTCCCAGGTCGACGCCCACTCCCTCATTCCCAAGTTCGTTACGCCCGCACGCATCCAGTCCAACTTCCAAGAAGTCAAAATCACCGAGGAGGACGTCGCAGCCATCAACGCTATTGGCGAGAAGCGCCGGCGCTACAACATCCCTTTCACCTGTGACCACTGCCCGCATGCAATGAGCTTCCAACCATTGTTTGAACGCGTCTAACATTTGTTTCTTTTCTGCAGATGATGCCAAGTGGGACGTTGATATCTTTGGTGAAGACTCGGAGAAGGATGCCACGTACAAGGTTATCCAAAAGAAATAGATGGCAAGTATCTTCCAATGCACACCACGGGAGGACAAATATACCATGTATAGAACAAGGGGTAAAATAGTTTCTAATCTGTCACTTTTGGAAATAGAGTTGTGACAACCTAGCACTCGTTTCAATTTTTCAGCCAAGGTCAGGGACTTGAGAGCGGCTGTTGGAATATATAGTACACTACTTTCGTAGAAAGAAATATCATAAATAGAGTGGTATCAAAATAGAAGGATAAAGTGCCCAATATATTCTCGAGAAAAATTGGGCAGAAGCCCTACTGCCAGCACATGTCACTTATGAAGGCGAATCAATTATTTCTTTCCAGATGGAACATCCGCAACTTGCTTGCCCGTTTGCTCCGGGGTCGAGTCCACGGCATCGGGATTAACCCGGGTTGTCCACACACAAGCCAACATTCTTTAGGAAGAACTTGACGAAGAGACTACGGCGCGTATATCCCTTTTGCTTAGCACGGCGCTAGAGGGTGGAAATGGTAAGAATGAAGGGCGCCGAGCAGATGGGAAAAATAACGGCCCACATGCCGTATCCCCAGCGCCAGGTCGAGTGGTCTAGAACTGTGTCAGCAAGGATGGTTCCGATGTAGAGGGTTGGGATTGCGGCGACGGATTCGGGGAGTGTGGACCACAGGCCGCGATTTAGAAGGGATGTTGTGTCGATTTGGAGGACGATGGCGAAACCAGTTTCTCCTATTGGTTTGATTACGTTTCCGGTCTGCGGGGAGTGCTGGTTTGGGAATGAGAGGCGGAGGCGAGTGGCGTATGAAGAAGGCGCCGACGTTGGTTGAGGCTGCTGTTACATAGGATCAATGGAATGACATGTGAGGGAAGCCCACACTGATCGGGCAATGGTAATCTTATCAGATCATCTACAAAAAACGGGCCATGGGCAGGCAAAGTGGAGAGAGAATCTACTCCGTACAGAAGTCCCGGTGATCAATGCGAAGCCTTGAGGGGTTGAATTCCACATGGTGCAGGGATTCAAGCAAAGACTGAGAGGGAAGAATATTAAAAGATTTTTGCCTGGGTCGTAATAATTCATCGCTCATCGCAATCCAAAGCCGCGGTTCGTAAAGCGAAAAAACGGAATCCTCCGCCTCAGTTAAACTCAAGCCACACGCACGTCACACGCCACACGCCAAGGCCGAAAAACGGAAGCCCGTCACCACGTTTTTTATTCCCTGTCTCTGTATAAAAATCACCCGATTCATCCCTCCCGTCAATCAGATAAAAATACCCAAAAGGAGAGTTAACGCAACTACCGAAAATGGGCGAAATTAAACGTTTCCAAGGCTTCACAGATGCAAACGCAAACCACACCCTCCAAAACATCTACACATCCAAGTCTCGAGACTATCTCCTGCAAATATCATGGCCACTAAACCACACCCCCTCATCTCAACTTGAAAAACTTCCCACATTGTAAAGCAACAACCATCCCCCCCCCTTCCCCCCACAAGTCTAATAGAGAATAAGATACCTCGTCGATGGAAACGCATACTTCTTCTCCGCAATGGAAGCAGCCCGCCGCCTAGACTTCATGTTCAACCACCGCTCCATAATAGTCGCAATCGGATATCCAGGTGCAAAAGCTGTATTTGACCCTTTGAGAAGGTCGGCGGATTTAACACCGCCTCCCCCCAGACCTTCTCAACCTACGGATGAGAATCGAAATATAGTTACGGGTGAAGCGGATATTTTCCTTGACATTATTGAAAAGGAAATCATTCCCTTTGTTGAAGGGGAGGTTCTTCGGTCCCTAGGTCTGGGCGTTTCGAACCGCGCCTTGTTTGGACATTCTTTCGGCGGACTTTTCACCTTGAATGCTTTGTTCACGAGGAGTTTTCTGTTCCATGTGTTTATGGCGGCGAGTCCTTCTATTTGGTGGAACGACAAAGCTATTACTACCATTCAGGAGAAACAATTCCTTCAAACCGGCCGAGACAAAAATAAGGAGCTCACACTGTTGCTCACGTACGGATCGGAGGAGCAGGATGTGAGGCAAAGAGTCGGCGAGTCTGACAAGGCCTTTGAGAAGCGCAAAGTCGACGCCCTCATGGCGAGGATGAGGGATAATGTTCTCGAGTTGGCTGAGAGGTTACGCCACTCGGGCAGGTTTTCTATGCTGACCGTCAACGAATTATCAGGCGAAGATCACGGGCGAGCCGCAGTTTGCGGACTGCAAAGGTCACTGGCGACATATTTGGAGTATTTTTACAACAGTTAAAGAAATGTATGTTCATGATAAATGATCAAAGTTCCATGATATGTACAGGAAAAGAGAATGGATAAAATGTGAAGAGGAAAAAAAAGTATATACATTGAACGGTAAACAGTGTGGCGCCAAGGCTTCGCTGTTTGTGTAGTCTTCACTGGGAAAACTCATGCTTGAAATCGTCTAGCACAGTGGCTTTCCAAATTCAAGATTTAGACAGCCGACTCGTCGTCATCCTCCTCTCCGGCAGGGCACTCATCATCGATGGGTTCCTCGTCATCCTCGTCATCAGCGGGACACTCGTCGTCGATGGGCTCTTCATCGCCCTCATCGTCGGCGGCGCACACACTGTCAATGGGCTCCTCAGTGTCATCGCCATCGTCGTCAGCGGCGCACTCATCATCGATGGGTTCCTCCTCGTCATCGTCCTCCTCGTCATCAGCAGGGCATTCGTCGTCACCGGCAGTGGGCTGAGGGGCAGGAGCAGAGGTAGTCGAGACGGGGGCAATGGTGGCCACGGGCGAGCTGGTGACCGAGACCAAGGTGGTTGGGATAGGAGCAGAGGCACTTGTGGCCGCAGCTTCGGTCTCAACAGGAGCGGGGGCGCTCGACGAAGCAGGAACCTCGGGCTCGACGGAGGCGGGGACGTCTCCGTCGCTGCCAGTGCAGTCACCATCGCTACCCTGACCAGCAAAGTTGGCAGTGTGGTCCTCGCACTTGGCAGGCCAGGTGACGGGTCCAGGCGCGGTATAGTTGGTTGGCGGGGGCCAGTAGATGTTGATGAGGAGACCGGGCTCGTTGCCATCGTACGCACCGGGGAACTTTACCATGGGACCGGGCGTGCCGGCACCAGAGCCGGTAACCTCGAGCTGGGCACAGCCAATATAGAACTGAGCACCGCCAAACTGGCCGGCGCCGTGAAGACCAACGTGCTCACCGCGCATGAGGTACTTTCCGGCGGGGAGTTCTGCTGGAAGGGTGAAGGTGAAGTTGTTGACACCACGGCTGTTGGGGAACGTGGCCCATTGGAGACCCTGATCGGTGATGTCGCTGGTGGTGAGTGCGTACACCTTGAACCAGTCACCGTCACCGAGGTAGTCCGAGAGCTCAGTGCCGTCGGGAGCGCGGCTCATGTACACGGCAAGAGGGCCAGGGTGGCCGAGTTCACTGTTCACTGAGAAGCCGACCTCGTCACCGGGGGCGACGGTGAATGTGCTGGTGGCCGCGCGGATGGCAGCATCGTTTCCACCCTGGTTGCAGATGATGTTGGGTGATGTGACATCAGCAATGGGCGAGTTGGCGTTGGTGGTTCGGCGGACGTATTCGTACGGGTTTGTGCCGACACCGTTGACGATGAGGGATTCAAAGTTGTAGTGGGCGAGGACGGAAGGGACGCTGAAGGCAGCGAGGGCCAAGGTAGATAGAAGTGTCGAATGCATTGTGGATCACTCTTTTTCTTTTTTTTCTCGGGTCGAGTTGCCGGTTATGTTGTTTTGTTTTGGCCGTAGAGGCTGTATAATGAATGGAACGGTGAGAAAAGGATAGTCAAGATCGAAAACCACCTGGGTTAAGCGAACGAAAAATAGCACTTTTGATATTCCGAAGAGGAAATAGTTCAAGTGCTGGTTCAGAATGGGGGTAAATAGAACGAAAGAGGTGCAAGCAACAGCTGCGGAAAAGAAAAAAAGAGTGTTTGGGAAAGGGAAAAAAGAGTGAGGATGCAAAGACGATCTGCAATGAGGAGAAGAGGGAAAAGAAAGAGACCAAGAAGACTGGAGGAGCCGCCAAGGGACGATATCTTTATAAGGAACGAACAACTCCTGTCTGCCCCCAAGTCCAAGTCCTCGCTTCCATACTCCTTATTGATGACGGGCCCCCTGCTCGGGTTCTTAGCGCCTTGTCTGTCCAACATTCCAGGAGGCGCTCGCTCCACACTTCCTGTCAAAGGTGTCTGTGGCCCTCCAGATCCATCACGCCTCCAAGATCCGTTTCCATGCAAGGGGTGTAGTCATTTCTTGTAGCTCTCTGGCGCGTGAGAAGTCCTTATTCAATCTCAACGAGATCTTATGCCATCAACAAGATCCCATACTTCTCGTCCACAGTCGAAAGGAAAAAAAACTATTCTTGGGGACGCCTGGCCATCGTCGAGACCGAGAGAACTGCTCGCTCTGTTCTCTCCGCTCCGCCAGTCTGGCGGGAGCCGCTGGAGTGGGGATTGGTTTCAAACAAGATGGAATACGGAGTACGGAGTATGGATGCGTTGCAGGGATCAAGGAGATCGTAAAGGTCCTGGCAGGGGTGTTTGTCGAAATGAGCCAGCCCTCCAGTTGCCAGGATTGCATCGAGAACAGAGGTCGCTGCGAGCACAGCGGCTAGACTACTACCTCTCAATTATTTGTAGCTTGCCATTTTCGCAAGTGCAGAGTGAGGGTCTTTCTTTCAAGGCTGACAGGTTGTTCCATCTCAAGTATCGACGTATTGGACCATGGCGTACAGAGTAATTGGCAGGCTTGGCCCCATATCAATGCCATCCAGTACCTCGACCTCCTCCTCATAAACGCACCACAAAGTCGTCATACGACGGCCGCACACTTTCCCCTGTCAAAGGGCGCGAGTGTTATTAGCGAAATGGAAGCAAGGGGCCATGGTGGGCTCGTTCTACTCCACTGGTATCAGGAGGAGCGGGCACTTGCGAAATGGGCGCTTCAACTGACGGGCTAGACCGAATACGACCTAGGGCTTCGGCATTGCGGTGGACTCTTCCGTGGCATTCCTGGTTATTTCCCCCTTCTTGAGTGTTGAGGAGGGGAAGGAGGGGGGAATCAAAAATTATTAAGCATAACAACAGCCGAGCCAACATTGCTCTAGTGAACGGGAGTGTACGTACTACACGTAACTGCAAGGGGCCGCCAGGATTGAAATTAGTTTGCTTCCAAAGAAGAAATTACGGGCAAAACTTGCTTGGGAGAACTGAAACCAGCTAATTAAAAGGAGGATGCCCTTTTTCGACGCCAATTTCCCCACCATACTCCATATTCTTGAGGATGGTGTTGCATCTGCTTGCAGCTGATGACAGTGGCCCCCAATCCGGCACTCGTTTTCATCATATCACCCAGGTAGGGGCACCTTGCTGGGCCGTGTCGCTAGTGCTTGGTGAAGTTAACTGGTCCATTTAGCCCGTTTCTTGGCAAGCTCTTACCGGGTTAGCTATGTCTACTGATTAGCTGTAGCAGTGTCCCGTTGTTCTTGCCAATTTCGACAAAACTCGACGTGCTTTGCTTGACGAATTTATGTAGCAGCAAGCACAATGCCGCTTTTGTCCACCCAATTCGCGCACGATTTATTTCTCACGAGCAATAAAAAAGCAATTTAGCAAGCCGGCATTGAACAGGCCGTCCAGCGGCATTTGTCTTTCAATGGGCAAAAATAATCCAATGGGCCCTTGCCCGGACTCGAACCGGGGACCACTCGCAAATTGAACTCAGGGTTTTCCCTAAGCGAGTATCATACCACTAGACCACAAGAGCTGCTGTGGGAATTCCAGCTGTTCAGTACCTCCAAATCGGCGAGCTTCGGTTTCAATCGTCCAACTAAGGTTGAGTTGGCATTGCTCGCGGCAGCACTGTGTATGTCGTAGTGTCTCGTTTTGTATCGTGCGAGTTGATTCGAATTTTATCAGCCATTTCGGTTTCGTTTCGTCAACAGAGAAAGGCGCCAGTTATCTTTGCCGTCTTCTACATAACCAAAGGCTCTAACTTTTGAGCTCCTCTCCTGTATCGGGTTAGGGTTTCGCACCCAGTTGGAAGGGTTCGCAGTCACTTTCGCGAAGAAAAGGAATGGCAAACTATTGATTTCATCCTGATAAATATTTTTGGTTCTTCTTTCATGGCGGTCGGGAGAAGAGAGAAGAATGAAATTGCGTCGTCGAGTTTTGTAGGTACATAGATATTCCGTACAGTGAAGTTTGACAGGGTAAAAATTAATTGACACCGCATGGTTGGAAGAGAGGAAGAAGGGAATAGGTGCAGTGTTTGCCAAATACCAAGAGCAGTCTGTGCAATGAAATTGGAAAAAGTAACGTGACGCACAAATTCTTAATATCGAACCCGCTGAGCCTACACATCGTTTTGGCAGTCACGATTGACGATTGAGGGCAAGCCTTCCGTTTACAGCCCAACTTGATTACATCGCGTACACCACGGGTAAAAAACGGAAAAAGAGATACTATTCCGTGCAAAATGAAATACTCCGTACGACCCTCGACTGCCAGAGTCAAATTAGCGGACAAGAGGCTACTTCTAATTCAGACAAAGGATCTTCAAAACAGCACTCAACATAACATAACTCGCGAGCCAACTCCCAGTTTCACAAGCAGTCACACCGAACATACCAGAAGAAGAAGTGGTTGATCAAGATGCAATTTGTATTTTATAAAGGTACATATCAAGACGCCCCTGTCCCATGTTCCTACCATTCATAGTACTATTTAATACATGATGCGTGCAGATTTCGTTGGCTCCTCCCCTTGCTTGGAGCACTTCATCAAGCATCTCCCCTAATAACAGAAGAAAGAGTCTCTTTAAGACTTCCTTTGACTTTTATTCACCGACGAGTAATCTCAACTTCAAGTCCCATGGGCTTCCTTAGGAATCCCTCTCGTGTTTCCATAATCTCCTGCTTGAGCTCAACATTGTACCGTCTAGCCCAAGTGCCAATAATCATACGCAACTGCATCTCAGCAAGGTTACGGCCGACACAGGCTCGAGGGCCGTGGCTGAAGGGAATAAACGAGTTCTTCTGCTTGTCGGTGAGATTCTCCCAGCGCTCAGGGCGGAACTCCCAAGCATCCTTGCCCCAAATCTTCTCGTCGTGGTGGATGGTGTAGGTGGGCACGCTTAACACGGTTCCTGCTTCGAAGTGGTAGCCTAGAAGGTCGATTCCGGGAGAGTTTGGAGGGATTTGGCGGGGAAGGCCAATGCCGGAAGGTGCGTGGTGGCGAAGAGCCTCGTTGATGACCATGCCTAGATACGGTAGGTGCTTGACTTGTTCGTAGGTGGGAATGGTGGCACCAGGGGGGATAGCAGCGTCCAGTTCCTCCTGCAATTTCTTCATGACACCAGGTGTTCGCACAACGTGGTAGAGCAAAGCGCAAGAGGTGTTGGAAGTAGTATCGCTACCGGCAATCAATTGCGTCAGCGCCTCAGCAGTAAGTTCCTCGCGTCCAAGAGGTTCCCCCTTCTCGTCACGGCCTTCTTGCAAACGAGCAAGGAGATCCTTGCGGGTGATGGAGGGAGGGGATTCGAGACGTTCGCTGACGCGGGCAATGGCGATACCGGCAAGGTTCTGCACTGCTGCGAGACCTTTGGTGAAGAAGGCGTCGGGGAAGTAGCCGGCGTAGGGCTTGAGCCAGGGCATGCAGCCTAGGGTGGCAGAGACCTCACCACGTCGGTTGAGAATCTCACAGGCGGGGGCGTAGATTGGCGGGCTTGTTGGGGAGGATCGGACTTCGGCCATGTCGGCGCCTGATGCGAGCATACCTGTAGATCATTGAGCTTTTGTCCATTCTGTATTCTGAATGGTGAATGGCTGATTTACTTACCGAATGGCTTTCCGAAAGCTAGATCGGCAATAATGTCAAAGGCAAGATAATTGACTACAAGTGAAATGTCAGTCATTGAAAAAGAAAAAAGTGCCAGCTATTTTAAAAGTGCTATCACATACACCAGGACAAGCAGTCAAGACGAGCAGCTCCCTTGTTTCCAGGAGCATTGATCATCTTGTCCCATTGTGATGCAAAGAGCTCAAGGTTCTGAGTAATGTAGGGCTCGAAGTCGAGGACCGACTTAGGCGAGAAAGTGTGGGAGACAATCTTGCGCTTGCGGCTATGTTCCTTACGGTCGCGGGTATTAAAAAGACCGCGACGAATCGAGACGAAGGTATCATAGAAATCACTAAATTGTGCACACTCAGATTAGCATCGCAACCTCTCTCCCAACCCTTGTCTCCCCCCAAAAAAGAAAAGCAAGGTGAAATACGAACGCTTTCAAGAATCCATTTCCGTGTCCATAAATCGCCTGAATAGCATCGGTGTCCACGATACTGACATGGTTCGGCGCAATGCGAACAACCGGTCCCAACTTCTGATGCGCCTCGTGCACGAGCTCGGATCGAATGCCGCGTCGCGCCGTGAGCATCAGCCAGATGTTTGTGAATTGCGCGGGGAAAGGCGCCGGGATGCCGCGGAGAGAACTGTAGGTGGAAAAGTATGGGACGAGGTAGTAGAGGGCGAGTGCGGCGAGGAGGGCTACGGGGGCCCAGGGGGAGGAGACGGCCTGTATTAGGACTGATCCTTGTGCCATTGTCGAAACTGTGTGTTGACGGTATTAGATTTGTCGTGTGTGTTGAGTGTTTGCTAATCGACTATGACCATGTCCTTGATCTTTCCCCTTGTCGTTAGCTAGGTTATGAATTTCTCGTGGGAATATGAGAGGGTTTCGTAGTCTTGGCTAGACGTGACGAGTATATATGCGACTCACAGCGTAGACAATGGCATCATACGTACCCACAACGTACTTGAAACTGACTTTTTGGGAACTTAATTCTGCCCTAGAGAAGGTCTCCTCGGAATGCAGTGTAAATGGCGGGGTCGAGGGGCCGGTGATCCCTTGGCCGTGGAAGTTGACCGCCATACTCCATAAACGCTCAGTGTGATGTGTGATCGTGATGGTGTATCTCCACTTATTGTATGCCCCGCTATGTGTCCGCTATGTGTATCCACTTCCCGGGCAGGAGGACCCATAAAATACCGAGGAAGCTCGTGCCCTCCATTCCTCCCATCCCACGCTGCACCGTCTTCCCCTCTTGTCGTCGACCAATTGCCGATGATTTGGAGTAAGCAGGAGACATTCTGTTTGTGCGGGGGTTGGAGTATGTCTCGGAGCAATGGAGTGGAACAGGCCCTGCCGCGATTTGACGGGAACTCCGACACATCAAGGACAGGGCTTATTCAGCAGCCTCGATCTCGATCCCATTTCCACAGAGGCTAGCTCGTTTGGATTCCTTTACAGAGTCCTATTCTTGGTTATTACTTGTACTTCATGTAAAATATGTAGTTCGAACATTGTGTCGGCTTTTATTCTTCCAAGTTAGGCTATGCGAGCAACGACCCGTGCTACAACGTCTCCCTTGAACAGCTTCTCAAAAACTTCTGGCACTTGCTCCAGCTCAATGGTTTCCACGGTTGCCGTCACCTCTCCAGCGAGTGACTGTTGAAGTAGCTGCTCCATCTGTTCCTCGGTGCCCGTTGCAACACCAGTTACGGTAAGAGCTACACCAAGAGTCAGTTTAGTACTGGACAAGGAAAAAAAAGAAAAGAAAAAAAAAGACAAGGCCCAGAAAGGGTGCAGAACTGTAAATCTTACCTCTTGCCGAGCAAAGCGAAGCAGATAACGGAATGCAATAATCATTCCTCGGTAATCCCACTGTAATAATATCACCCATATTTCGCACAGTCTGCGCTGCCACTTCAAAGGCTTCCGGCGCAGCAGTGACAACAATGACACCTCGAGCGCCCTCGCCCGTAAGCTCCTTGACTCTTGCCGCCACATCTTGCGTCGCGAAATCAACAAAGACATCGGCGCCGCATTTGATGCTGAGATCCCGTTTCCGATCTCCAGTGTCTACTGCCACGACGTGAAGATTCTGGTTCTTGGCGAGCTGAAGGCCCAAATGGCCCAGTCCTCCGCCAGATCCGAGAATCACGACCCAGTCATTGGGTTCGTAATTGACGAGTTTAGACACGGCGCCTACCATTGTTAATCCTGCACATAACAACGGCGCCGCAAGCACGCTATCCAGCCCCGAGGGGATTTGCGTGAGATAACGGGCGTCGGCGACGACATATTCCTGAAGTGTGCCGGGCACCGACTTTCCAGAATTTAATTGCGCAGGACAATTGTTTGGGTGTCCGAGACGACAGGGCGAGCAATTGGTTTTGTCACCGCATGCGCTCCAGAGCCACTTGACGCCTACCCGGGATCCGAAGAGAGCAGGGGGTACGCCGGAGCCCAACTGGACCACTGTTCCGATGCCTTCGTGGCCGGGTATGGGGTTGTAGACGCCATAGCCACGAATGGCTCGAATTTCAGAGCCGCTAGGCAAAAGGAGATTAGCAATTACGGAGTAGTTGGGGGGCTGTCTCTGGGGTTGTGAGAGTAAGACGAGGGTACTCCATGTGGGGAGCACAGCGAGCAATCTTGGAAAATGAAAGAGACTGTCAAGACCAACGGGACACATACCATATTCCGCTGGCTTCAATCTTGACGAGAACCTGGTTGGGCCCTGGCGATGGTACTGGAAGGTTGTTTCTGATCCGGAATGTAGCGTCGGGGCCGGGGTTTTCAATCCACACGCCTCTCTGGGTGGTGGGTAATTGAATCGCCATGCTTTGGTTAAAATACTCGCTCCTTACGTCGATGTGGCTCTTGACTATCTCGGAAAGAAATCTGTAAAAATATTGGATTGCTTCCCTTTTCTTTCATCACTTCGGGGATGCCCTACTTCGCCTCTTTTTGACTCTTGAGTTTCGAGCGGGGGAGTCGGCTTCTAAAATGCACTGTAATTTTGGATTACCAACGCACCGAGGGAGACCCGCAAAACAGTTCCCACGGCACTTGGTCAGGTATTGTTAGCCCGCCAGGTCCCTAAGAAGACCGCTAACCGACTGAACTATTGGGCTGTCCCACAGGCTTAAAATGACATGCCTTCCATCGTAAAGATTTGCTGGATCGTGTGTACAGTACAAGCAAACTGATGCTGAGATATTATTATCAGAAAATTATACGTGTAGTTTTTAAACAGGTAGCATAGACGAGAAGCAATGTATACAGGAATAAGCTGAAACGATGAACCGACCCCAACCGAGTTGGGACCTACGCCTTCCAGCGGAAAGCCGGGTGCTTCCAATCCAGGTTCTCGATTTCCTCCTGTGTGAGGCCATCCAACTCAGCGTCAATGTCACGAGTATCACGCTTCTTGTTATCA
Source organism: Graphium sp. VPRI43844 (assembly GCA_019925285.1). Lineage (NCBI taxonomy): Eukaryota > Fungi > Ascomycota > Sordariomycetes > Microascales > Graphiaceae > Graphium > Graphium sp. VPRI43844. The sequence continues at coordinate 62,302 of JADHKT010000043.1, forward strand.
ACCTTCATCCACCACAGCAACAAAATGCCCAAGATAAGAATGCCACCTGAAGTAGCAAGGTTAAGACCATTGCCAATGGGATAGTTGGGCGCGTCCCACGGTAAGAACGACCAACTAGAGACCAGCCCACCAATGTTGCCCAACATGACGTTCATGCCAATAGCTGAGCTGCGGGCGGTATCGCTGACGACGTTGGCAGACACCTGGGCGTTTGTGAGAGGACCGAGGGCGAAGCAGGATGACACGATAAGGAATGTGGCACCATATCGCGCGACAGCGTTTTCGGTTCCGAGGAACATGGCGAAACCAGCCATAGACAAGGGGGCGCAGAGAATAATAAAGATTTGCCGCGTCTTGAAACGCCAGCTGAGGAGGGGAAATAGAACTGTAAAGAACGCTCCCACAATATAGGGGGGCACGGTGTACAGTTGCTGTTGAATAACCGTTTTATCCTTGTAAATAGTTCGGACAATGGTGGGCAAGAAGAAGGCGAGGCCCTGGACTGTAACGTTGCAGAGGAGGAAGATGACTGAGACAGCTAGGGTCACGGGGCACATGATGCCGCGCATCAACTTCGTATTGTCGATGGTGTCGAGAACAGCAGTGGCGCCGATACGCTCAGACTTGACGCGAGCAATGGCAAGATCCTTCTCTTCTTGCGTGAGCCATCGAGCCGTAGCAGGTCTGTCCGTCATGGTCACGAAGCTAATAAGACCAATTCCGATAGTGATAATACCCTCAATGGCAAAGACCATCCGCCAGGTATGGATTCCACCAAAGCTATCAAGCTTGAGGATCGCAGAAGCCAACAAGCCGCCGAAAGCGCCGGCCAAGGGGGCAGTAACGATATATAGCGAGAGACGGAACGCGAGTTCGGCCTGGCGGTACCATCGGGATAGGTAGTAGGCAATGCCGGGCATCATGCCTGCTTCGAAGATTCCGAGGAGGAAGCGAACGCCGCATAGTTGAGGGAGTGTTTTGACCCATGCTGTGCCGAGGGAGGAGATGCCGAAGAGGAGGGTCATGAGAGGGAGGCACCAGCCGGGACCCATCCATTTGCAGAGGAGATTGGCGGGGATTTCGAAAATGATGTAGGAAATGTAGAAGACTGTAATGGCAATGTTGTAATCGTTGCCCTTCATGTGTAAGTCCTTTTCGAGGCCGGCAATCTTTGCATTTCCTGTCGTTAGTTATAGCGTGTCAGTACATCGGCCAACAAAGCGTACTCATCCCATGTGCCCTATTCAAACTATTACACTTACCGATATTGGCACGGTCGATGAAACAGAAGAGGTAGATTAGAGCAACGGTGGGAATAATGCACAAATCGATCTTGGTCCGGACTTTACGTTCTGCGGAGGGATCGAACTGAACTAGAGATTGACCATATCTAGAGAATAACGTCGTTAATCACCACCCTAGATCTAGATCCCATGGCTCGTAAGGTGTATAGGTCTATAGCATACCTGTCTGTAGCAACCTGGCCAATCTCAGCTGTATGGTGCACATCCTTCCTCGAGTCGTCCGTCGTCTCGAAGATCTCAACATTCCGATCAGATGTCTTTTCAACGGACATGGTGAAATGCCCAATGAACTCAATGAATACGATGAAAAGCCGTGTCCCAATCAAGGGCTTAGCAGAGATCAGTGCAAGAAAAGATGATTACTCTAGACGTTTTGACCCCCCTGCAGAAATTATGACTGGAGGTTAAGGCGGCTGAATAGGCTGAGTCCAAGAGAACGAGAACAGCCAAGAATCGACGATCAATTTGACCAGGACTTGGAAAAACATTTATATAAATGCGTGGAATGTCTACAGGTTCGGGGAATATCCGTGTGTGTACCACATCCAGCACAAAACTAGAATTTACATCCGGAGGTAATGGGGGAATCCCCCAGTTGCCCATACAATTCCTCTTGTTTTCCCCAATTTTACTCCCTTTTTTTCCCCAAACCCCAGGTTTTGAGATCAGGATCTAGGTTGGTTCGGGGTTAGTTTATGACCAGGGAAATCCTAGCTAGACTGGGGTGTAGTGGAAAGGGGGGGAATGGATGAAGGGCGTAATCGAGAGACAATTATTGGATTTGTTGTATTGGATGGGGAACCGTGCTAATTCTCTCATGTATTGGCATAACAAATTGGTTGGTTTAGGTTGGCTTGTTCGTGACTTGAAGGGATTTTTTTGCAATGTACGCTTAGTTGAGGCTAACTAGGATGTGACTGGGGTGCTTTTCATCCCCGCAAACGAGATATCGAGTGACTTCTCGATCGCGCAGTCTGGGGAAATTTCGTGTCAACCCTGTTACAATTTGTTGCTCTTCCCCAGACATTGATCCCTATTGTTGTCCGTACGAAGCACACCAAAGAATGCGGCTTTGTCCCTCGGCAAAGACGATGCTGCTCAAGAGTGAAAGGGTAGTTTGGAACGGCAATGTGAGGGCGGGGATTGGAAGACTTGGATGGGCCGAATGCGGTTTAGATTCCGAGGGAATTTGTTCGAGGCTCCGCTTGTTACCCCGCAAAAGAGGGTTGCCAAGGTTGAGCCTCGGGGAGAACGACGGAGTTGTAGTTTAGTACGTGCGGAGTATTACTGGTAGGATGAGCGAGCAGGTCCTTTTGCATAACTTTGTGCACTGCTCTGTGCACTGCTCAGTTATGACATTTTGTGCCAACGGTCTGGGCTCGATCACGAGTGAAGACGAGCTTGAAGAGATGAAACTAAAGGCTCTAGTGGCAAATTGTGTTCTGCCATGACAATGAATAGACAGACAGCTTCAACAGCTACGGAGTAGGGAGCATGGGATGATGATATCGTGTGCCTTTTGCCCTGTGGTTGTTGACAAGTCTAGTGCACAATCGAAAGAGATGGGGTTTAGCAAGTAGATCGCCGACTTCAAAAGACAGGACAACCCCGTTGTTGTCGCCATGCAATGCCAATTCACCACAATTATCAAATTATCACGAGACTTATAACTGGACATGGGCAGGCATGTCAAAGAGGGGAATGTCAAGGAATGTCAAGATACCAATCTTTTACTGAACGTTAATGCGCAATTCGAGATTGGTCGAAAATCCGGGGTAATATTTCCAGGTGGGGGGAAGACAACCATCTGGGGAAAGCTACCGAGAATACCGAGATGCTGTAGTTTACATTCACAGACACTTTGCTTGCTGGAAAGTGTGACTCAAATGTTGAGCCAAGAGTTGGTATTCAATTGACAGGGTCATGGGCCATGAGGCTGAAGCGACTCTTCTTAGTTTCCGACAACTGGCGACAACTCTCACCAACTCGAGTTGTCTGTCCAAGACTTGTAACTTGTACTAATTTACACTGGTTAGTTGTGTACTCCATAGGTGTGGCGGATGGCGTTTGTGGCGCATCCAATGAGTTCATAGGCAGTATTAATACGTATTCTCACTGGAAAAGGATCCCAAACTTCGCACAGAATCCCCAGAATCTCAGGACCCCACAGAACCCCCACAACCCCACACTGCTGACACACCCAAACTCACGCGCGCCCTAGAGGGTTTTGCACCCCCTCCCCCCTCTTGTCTCCCACCTTGCTCTGCTTTTTCCTACGGAGTATGCTAGGACGCCTATTTGCAATAGGCACTCCGTCTAATCATCTGCCGTGCCTCTCCTCTCATTCCCTCGTGCTTTTGTTTGATAACCCAAGGCGGAGTCCCCATTTTGGCCCTCGGATGATCTGCCCTGCCACATGCATTCGCCTTCCTCCCCGACCTACCGCCAATTCCTGGCTCTGTCAACAGGTTTCCCGTTGACGTCCCGCAATTGATCCTCTTCCTGCGTCCAATTTGGCCGTCTGAAAGGCCAAGGTGAGGGCCAGGCGAGAGCGAAGCCGGTATGGAGGCTTCGCGGCCGAAGCGCCGGGCCTACCGGGCTTGTGCCGTCTGCAGATCGCGCAAGGTCCGATGCATCATGACGCCGGCGTCAGATTCGTGTATGAACTGTATATTGGACGAACGTCGGTGTGTCTTCGTTGGAACACCCGGGTCGAGGTGAGCACAGCCTCGTTTGGCCATTTCCCCAAACCCTCAGAACACTGGGCTCGACCTTGCCCTGCAGCTGGGCCTCGCCTGTCATTCTTCTTGAACTACTCCGTACCCTCTTCCCATACCTTGATGTACTGACTTTGTGTAACCTACCCCGAAGCGCAACACCACGTCATATCCCCCCAACGACTCACAAAGCGCCGCTTCAAATTATCAACGATAGCGCATCCAACCCCACTGTTCCGACCCATCACCCCCTTTCTTCCGAAACCCTTTTCTCTTCAGCCTCCTTGGAACCGGCCAGTCTCCCCGATCGGCCTCCCTCCATCTTCGATACCCCGCATACCCCGCCCTCCCATGCTGGCTCCGCCCCTTCCGCCCCTTCGCCGGCCTCCCATACCGACAGTCTAGCAGCCCGTCGTCCCTCCTTCGAATACACACATTCCAACTACACCTTTCTTCAGACCCCCGATGTGTCTATGATCCCTCCGACCGATATTGAATTCCTCCAGCGTCAAGGCTGTTTCATTGTACCGCAGCGCAAGATCCTCGACGAATTTATTCGACAATATTTCCTCCATGTCCATCCTACCTTGCCCATCCTCAACGAGGCCGACTTTTGGGCCGCTTATAACCAGACAAGGGGTAACGTGAAACCCGAAGATAAGATCCCAATCATTGTGCTGCAGGGGATCCTGTTCGCAACATGCAGTGTAAGCGCCCTTTCCAAGAGACATGCCCGCCAACGCAGGCGCTTACAAGTCCGGCTCAAGCTAACTATGGAACTGATCATCTTGACAAATAGTTCGTGTCGATGGACTACATTCGATCGCTGGGATGCAACGCCTTGATAGAAGCAAAATACGCATTTTATCGGCGCACCAAGGTATGCGAAAGATAAATGACACTGATAGCCTTCGAGTGCTCTGCCCCCACCTCTTCTATTCTCTCTGCTGACACGAAGAGTTACTGCATGACCTTGACTGTGAAAAATCGTCCATTGCCATTGCACAGGCCGCGCTTCTCCTCTCCCACTCACACCTTATCCCCCTCACCGGCAGCAAACCCCTCGGCTCCGTCTGGCTGGGTATCGCCATAAGCCACGCACGAAACGTCAAAGCTCATTGCTACCACTCCCTCGAAACCACATGCCGCGAAACCGGAGATCCGGTCTCTCCCGAGAAGAAGAAATACCGAAATGTCCTGAAACGCCTGTGGTGGTGCTGCATCCTTTGTGATCGAATTATGCCCCTCACGACCCGCCAGACAATCAAGATTGCCAAGACCACATTTAATTTCGACAGCAGCGATGTCCTCTGCCTCGACGACATAGCCGATGAGATTGGACGGTCCAATGTGTATGACGCGTCAACGCAGACGACTTTGGCGAACATCAGATCCAAGTTGATGGAGCTTGCGGTAATATTGACGGACATATTAAGCTCATCGAGCACCATGTACAATAGCGATCCGCCGCGCTCAAATCCTGGCTGGGAGACAGAGGCCAACCGCGTCAAAGTGTGCAGGATAGAACTCAACCTGTGGTACAAGACTTGGATGGGATTGAAGTCGTCACGGACTCCGAATACACAGGTTGTTGATACCGATTCCGGTAATTCGCCACGGGCTTCGGTCATTCTCTTCACCAACTTGGTGGAAATCTACTTTCAGTATGTTGGCGGAATCAACAGACTACATCTCTGCGCCATGCAATCGCACTAACTAGTCTCCCTCTTTTCTCAGCACCGCCAAACTCACCCTATGCCACTATGAAATGTTTCAGGATGGCTTGACAGCATCATACCTGAGCCCCGATTACAAAATCACGGATATGATCCAGAAAAGCCACGAACTCGAATACGCCAGCTCGCAGGTGACCAGCTGCATTCTCGAATTATCTCGCCTGTCCTTGACCCAATGGCTACCAATGAGTGTGTAAGTACAGAGATAGAACCATTCAACGGTTTATACTTCGGTATGTGACGACTAACTCATCATTTTCACTGTAGGGTCGGGTGCTTAGCTTTTCCCCTCGCTCTGCATGCGATCGACATCCAATTCCTACAACAGCGTTCTAAGGAAGTTTCTCAGTCATCAGGCATTACAGTGCTCTCTCAGAAGAAACAGTCAGAACTCGACTTGCTCGTCGAGACAATGAAGATGTACCGTCCTCGCTATTACATTGTCGACTGGGTATCTCAATGTGTTCAGCACGTCGTCTCCTCGGCACAAAAATGGCTGGACATGACCGTCTCCAACGGCTCGGGCTTGTCTATTGTCAGTTGGACGGATATGCTCCGCATCCAGCCAAGTTACTACCTCAAGCTTGCCATAACCATGGACCTGAGCGTGTATAATGGTAAATTTCCCGACGAAACCGATCTACCCCCCAGTCTTCAGGGTATGGCGCCCAACTACGTGGTTTCAGCCGTGCACACCGCACCTCAGGGTGTTAATCTAGGGAACTATCATCCACCCGGCGAATCGTCCCAGACACCGCAATCAATGCACAGCATTCCTGTGCCCAACTTTGGGTGTGGGGATCAAATTCCAGGTCACAGTCTCCAAAGTTCTAGTAGAGCAGGAGGCGGAGAGGCCATGGCCGGAGGGACCCCGCCAAGCGGCCAGGATCCCATCATAGAGTTTTGGCAGACTCTATACGGAGCAGCGGCGGGTCAAGAGGCCAATGGAGTGTTGGATGGTACAATGGAGGAATATGCGCAAAGTCAGCCAAACGACGACCTATTTCCGATTCTGTCGAACAACGATTTGATGTTTCTGGATTTTGACCAGTTTCCGCAGAATAGCGAAATCTACAAGTAACGAATATATAATGATTCATGTTTGAATTCCTGGACACTCTTTTCTACTTGCTTCTTGTATGAAAACCTGCATTGCTTGTCTCTTCAGCGGTTTATTGAGCAAGTAATCAGCACAAACCCTCTCATGGAGCTATTACTCGAGAATTTAACCAGCTTTTTCATGACCTCGTCGCTAGCATACGAAGAATCCAACACCATACGGCAAGGTAGACAATGCACGGGAAAGATACTGCTCAATGGTTAACCGACCATCTAGAAAAGTGCTCGTAGTTCGATCTTGCCGAACTGCATCCGCATGGAACAATTCAGCAGCGGCACTACTACCCCCCTTCAAAAACGCCTCATGAAGTCTTTCAACAACACTCTGGATGACGGGATCCCGACCTCGTGACAAGAGACTCCCCAAAATCAGTAGGATATTGCTCCTCCGGCACACGACTCCAACGCGAGGATTGACTAGAGCTGAACTGAAGTTTAGAAGAACACAACGTAATCGAGGGTGAATAAATTGTGGAATGACATAGGGATATAGGTATATAATTATAGTAAAATCCTACAAAGAAGAATATGGACGGGCGACAATCGCTTAGGCTTGATTGATTATGTGATAGATGCTCACTCGTCCAGAGTGTATTTCTCCCTCGCCGCTGACCTCAACGACCTTCGCAAAGGTTAATTAGGTGAGGCCAAACGAGCTTAATGGGAGTCCATTGTCCAAATTTACCAGGTGGGTGTGTTCACAGCGAGACCCATGAGGCATCCTCCAATGAGACCAGCGATGGGAATGGTCATGATCCAGGCAAAGAGGAGGAGACCAACTCGCTTCCAGTTGACAGCCCTGAAGGTACCATTGCAGAGACCAACGCCGACAGTAGCACCAGTAATGCACATGGAGGTCGAGACTGGTAGCGAATACTGGGAGAAGATGAGAATGGTGATGGCGGCGCCCAACTCCATAGAAGATCCTCGGCTGGGCGAGTGGTAGGTAAGCTTGTTACCCATGACTATTTCAACAGTTAGATTGACAAATTGAATAACAGTGAACAAATGGGATATATATATATTTACCCTTCATGATGTTGTAACCGTAAGTGATGAACCCAATACAGATCATGGCACCAGTGATACCCAATTGCCAAAGCGGAACAGGTGCCTTTGCTGCGCTGGGACGACCAGTCGACCACGCCGAGTACATACCAGCCCAAACACCAACAGCGTTACCAACATCATTGGCACCGTGGGCGAAAGAGGCCGTACAAGCAGTGATAATCTGGACGAAAGAGTACAAATGCTCGACTTCATTGGGGTAGTGCTTGGCGTAACTGTACACACGCTCCATGCGACGGCCCTCGGGCGAACCGTGGATGCCGACCTGGGCAGTGTGGATGTCATAGTGGGTTCCGTACAATAGGGCGGCGACGATTTGCGCCGGAATGCGCTTGATGAGGACGATGAGGTTGTGGGTTTCGTGGATGGATCCGGCGCCGAGCTGGTTCTTGTGAAGGGTGCGCATAGCCCAACCTAGAGGGCCCTTGGTCTTGCGGAGGTTCGCATGGTGGCGTTCTTCGGCATCCTTGAGAAGTTGTTGATACTGCTCGTGAGTATACTCCTTGGCGACGTGGCCTCTTTCCTGGTCTTTAATACTGCCGAGGGCAGGGGGAGTCAAGTTTCCGTCGTCGTCGATGTGGGCAATCTTTTCGTTGGGGTTGATCTGGGGGCTCGAGACGGCGGTCGCAGTCTCGTTGTCCGAGTCAAAGGACTCCTGGATGACAGCGTAGTTGGGAACCTTGGCCTCGCAGTTCTCGGCGTCGGCGGGAGCGGGACGTCGGAAGAGGAGAGGGCCTTGGAAGATCATCCACCACTTGAGGGTGTAGTCCTTCTTGATGACTTTGGCGTGAACATAAGGCACGAAGAAGAGGGCGGAAAGAAGGCAGAGACCAAAGCCAACACCCAAGGTGACGGAGGCGATGTACCACTTGGGCTTCTTGTCGAGACCGAGACGTGGCGAACCCTTGTAGACGACGGAGAGTGTGCAGACCGTACCGGCAATGAGGAAGAAGGCGGGAGACGTGAAGACAGCCCATCGCACGGAATTCTTCCGCATGTGCACGGTGAACTTGATCAACATGAAGATAATGGCACCAAAGCAACCGGAAATAAACGGAGCCATGGCCAAACCAGCGAAAATAGCACCAAGACCAGAGCCCTTGTGCCAACCCCACTGCACCTTGCTCGCTCCAACAGCAGCAACACCGACACCGGCAATCGACGAGACAAGCGCATAAGTAGACGAGACGTGAGCCGAGTTGCGCGTGCACCACATCACCCACATGGACGCACCGGCCGAAGCACAGGCGAAGGCAAGAAGTTGCACTGCGGCATTGTCACCAAAGGCATCACTAGGAATAATTCCGTTCTTGATTGTTGCGGCGGTACGGGCTCCGACTGCGAGGGCTCCGGTCAATTCGAAGATTGTGCAGAGGACCATTGCTTGGCGGTATGTTACCGAGCGCGATGACACGCTGGTGGCCCAGGCGTTGGCGACATCGTCTAAGCGGAGAATTTCCCATGTCAGTTATCACGCAACAAGATCAGATCGCCAAGACGGGAAGGGGGAAGAAGGGTGACGGGCGGAAAGGGATTCGAGGATAAGGGGGAAATATAACATACTGGCACCGTTATTGTACGCTTCGAGAAGGGCAAAGATGGTGCCAATGGCGAAAATGTACGTGTATTCGTCTAGAGCCATTCTTGACAGTCAGTGGTGAGGATCGTGACTAGAATGCCTGGCAATGTTGACGAGGTCTTGGCAATGTTGATGAGGTCTTGGCAATATCAAGAACCAGGAGGATGGGCAGAGCTTTAAGAAGGAAGGGTTCCTTTATCCTGGGTTGCACATGGTTCGATGCTCGTCTCTCAATGGAGAGACGACGGGGGAATTTAAGAAAAATTAAAAATGAGTCGAGCTTGTGATTGCTCTCTTCTTCTCGGTTTCCTAATTCAGCTAGACACACGCATTTTGACAGACACTGCCTCAAAGGTTCTTTTTTTTTTCCTTTCTCGTTTACTTCTCAGTTCGTCGAACATTGGCCTCGAGCCGCTGGCGGGAGGTCTAGCGGAGTCCCCAGGAGCTAGCTTGGTTTCTGACAAGGTAAGCATGGGTCCATGGACCAGTAATGGAAAAGGATCACATTTGAGATTGTTGGGGCACGTGGTCCTGCAGCAGGAAGACTATTGCTTGACAGGACAGATTCCCTTTTTTTCACCGATGCTGTGCAAACTGTAACTAGGGGGGGGACGTTTGGGAGAGTGATTGGCTGGACGGCATTGAAAATGATAGAAGTGTGTTGTGCGCAAGTGTTGTTCTAGCTTGACAATTCCTATTTCGACACCGACGGGGCGGATACGAAAGAGGAGAAAAGTAAGAAAAGTAAGCCATGTGTTTGGATTGAAGCCTCTGATTCGACGAACTGTCCAGGCAAAATATGGACTAAATCCCCTATCTCTTCTGGCAGGTGGGTTCTGAGTATGGTTCCCCTCCGTGACACGGCGCTATCTCAATAGCGTGTTTTGGTATCCTGGAGCCAAACCCTGTTAACATTGTAACATTGCAGGTTTGATCTGTACTCGTAAACTACCATCAATCTGTGTGTCAGACATATTGCCATTGTCGTGACTCGTAAGACCAGGAAAAGACCACGATATATTAGTCCACCGAGTTCCACTTCAGGATTGTCTACTGCAGCTTCAAGCCAGAAAGGGGGGCCGAATTCTCGTTACATACGGAATATTAGAGGCATAAAAATACCAAAAGGATTGCTTCTTCGAATGATTTGACGAGTGGAGGGATGGGAAGCAACCGGTCTTCCTACTAAACTGTAATCTGCATAAGCGTCTTCAGCTCAAATCAACCCTATTTTCTTTCTCACAAACTGATTGCCACAAGGGCACGTGCTCAGTGAACGAGATTAGATTCTGCACTGGTCCACGCTATCATGCTATGCGTGTATAGTAGTAGTACAATATCACAATCACAAGGATTAGTATTAGCAAGTTATGATTTGTCGAGATCGCGTGCCGTATCTGAAGCAAATAGCGAACCTCACCTCATGAGTCGCACGTGCAAAGAGAGCTTTGAAGTTGATTAAAACACACTGTCACACCTTGAAATTTCGTACCAAGTTCTAACTTTCCATGCCCGATCCCATTGAAAATGCACTCAACTATGATTGTGCATGGTAAAAAAATCCCTCCTCCCTTTCCTCTTCCATGTGTTTGGATAAAAATCAGACACTTGCAAATGATGACTGGGATGTTCAGGGCTTGCAGTATAGCCAGTGGACGTGATTGTACTTCTGGACCTGTTATACTACTCCGTATCGATGAAGCCAATCCCCATTCAGCCCCTGTCAACGATTCTTGTTCCTCAATCAGGTCAAACCATCAGCTTTTCTTTCTTGGCTTCGCTATGTTCAACAGACGATTATGAATTTCAATTAGCTAGTTGCTTGATGTCCCCGTGGGAGGGGGACAAGGGAAATTGGCCAGCCATCATCATCATCATCTCAACACAAATGTGTCAACACAGCGAGTATCAACCAACAGAAAATACAAGTATGTACATGAACCTTCTTCGAATATCACAAACACGAAAATTATCCATCAAAAGTTTCCTATCCACATAAGTTGTTCTGTCGCACCCAGTTGCACATGTTTGTTCCAACACAACTGCAGCATTTGCACGCCTGTAATATAGAAAAGACACTCTTAGCTATGAAACAACGTGATAGAAACAAGCAGGGAGATGCATACCTTTCGAGCCCGCTCTGCATTATCCGCCCCGTCAATACACTGCAGCATTGCCGCGTTGAATCGGAACTGGTTGTAGCAGGCACTCGGATTAATCACATCGGCGCACTCGTCTGTCCTCGCTAACTCATGCGTGCATTCGGCATCTTGACCGGCGACGGCTGCTAGCCATATGGCGAAAAGAGCAAAGTGAAGTTGCATCGTGGAAAATAACGTTGAGAAACTGTACTGCGGTGGATGGTTGGTTGTAAAAAACGATGGCAGAAGGGGACGGCGAGGGAGGAGATTTTCCCTCTTATTCCTTTGATTTTGGATTAAGCATACGTACGGAGTACAGGTATATAAAGATAGATTGCCACACAGCCGAAATGCCTATATAATAACAACGATATTCTACGATATTCTCCGTATATATTTCACACCCACGCATCCTCACATGGGCCATGCCAACGTCGAGTCCATCTCTCAAGTTTCTCAAGTGTGGCTCATGCCGGCATTTCAGCCTAGAATCTCGGTTGCATCTCCGGCTCACAAATGCCCCAAACTCTAATTAAAACAAGCATATGCCTGTGCGTGAAAATCGCCATCCATATTCTCCGGATCCGAGAAAGGGTAGATAATATTCCCGGTTGAATTACCGACTGCGGGGAGATCACAGACCAACAGAACGGCCGCTCTCATAGGCTGTGATGGAAACCTTGTGGATGCTCAAAAAGACGCGTCATGCATGGTTGGGTTCGGGGATGAAGGGCATGCCAGACTTATCTGTCTTTATATAAGGGATGCGGCACGCAATCAACTTTTCAACTACGGGATAATCTGTTTGGGCGTAATGTGGCGGCGGAGGATGCATCATTTCTCGTGCCAGGTTATATCAGAATCCCATCTCTACACCAAACATGTTTTGTTCTGTGCAATAACAAGGTCTTATTAATATAGAGGGATAAAAACAACCGTGTCTCTTGCTTTACCTGGTATGCCTTATTATCGGATGTATTGTAGTAGCGAAGAGTGATAAAAAACTCTCCCGCCCGAATCTCGTCTTCCGAGAAACCAAGATATTCTCCATTTTGGAAACCCTCTTCGTGGTGTCATATACAATTTTGGGCTTGCTTCATCTTATAATCAAAGAATATTTTGACTTTGTTTTCTTGCTTCAAGATGAAGTTGAATGCGCTTATCGTGGCCTCGGGGCTCATTGCTCCCAGCCAGGCTCTTCTTCGCTTTGGATGCTCCAGCTTGACGGTGCAGCGTCTCGATCCTCTTGTGAACCCTGGTCAAATGCCGTCGCCCCATCTTCATCAGATTATCGGAGGTGTAAGTTTGTCTCAAGACAGACGAATACCGTGAAAGTTTGTTGCTGATAAACCCCCTTTGCAGAACTCGTTCAACGTCTCGATGGATCCCGAGACACATGATTTGGTCAAGGGGTCTACTTGCACCACGTGCCAGTTCACTGAAGACTTGTCCAACTATTGGACTGCCGTTCTCTTCTTCCAATCCAAGAACGGCTCTTTCAAGAGAGTTCCACAGGTTCCGCAGGCTGGCTTCCAGAACACACGTGGTGGTGGCATGGTAAGAAGTAGCTCGCTCTTCTCTTAGACAGACACTCGGGACTGATGATATATCCCAAATTTGAATAGGTCGTCTACTACATGACAGACGCCCTCTTCGACACAGCCCAGCGCTCAAAGGTCACAGCATTCAAGCCCGGTTTCCGCATGCTCGTCGGCGACCCCTTCTACCGAACCCGTGATGAGGCCCGCGACTTCCGCCAACTCACCTACACCTGCATGGAGAATCAAGGCACCCGAGCCCCGGAGTCCCTTGACTTCCCCAAACGGCCCTGCCCGGCTGGTATCATGGCGAACCACCGATTCCCCACATGCTGGGATGGCGTCAATCTCGATTCTCCTAACCACCGGGACCACGTTGCGTATCCCGAGACCGGAACCTTCGAGTCAGGTGGCCCATGCCCTGCTTCCCACCCCGTCAGGATCCCGCAGATCTTGCTCGAGACTGTTTGGGATACTCGCGAGTTCAACAACCAGGCTGACTGGCCCGAGGGTGGCCAACCTTTCGTCTGGTCGAGTGGCGATGCTTCGGGATACTCGACTCATGCTGATTACCTCTTTGGTTGGGAGGGTGATTCGCTTCAACGCGCCATGGATGCTCACACTTATGTTTCTGCGCCCATGTTGAAGAGCCAGAGCATTGCAGAGCAGAACAAGTGCACTGTGCCTGACATGGTCCACGAGAACATTGACGGCTGTATGTGATATCCCTCATGATTCCTCGTGCTAGTACAAATGCTAATTTTGGATACAGGGCTTTCTTCTCTCCCTGGAGGCAACGCTGTCACTTCGTAGATTGCGCAGGTTGAAGTAAAGTTTTTATGCCCTTGCTGTGTTGAAGGAGGTTTCAAGATGCGAAAGATTAGTTATTATCTAGGTGAATGCTTATATCACAATTCAAGTAAGGACAGGCCCTTTAGCGAATTTGACAAGATGGAAAGAAGAGTTTATTTTGTTGTCATGCAATCCTTTTTATTTCTTCCGGGTCTTTATTAACCGAGGCTGGCATTTTAATCTCTCCTGTCCAATGTCTGCCTTTTTATTCCATTCAAGTTGTGCAATTTTTTGTAGCAGCAGATCGCATCTCATCGGTTGTTTGCATTTACGCTCACCAAGAGGTTTCCCCATATCGGTCACATTTGCATTATGTACCACAGGAAGACAGAGCACACTTTATATGTAACTGGAAACTGTTACGGAGTACACAGTGACTCGAATGCAATATTTGGCGATAGTTGTGATAGTGAGTAAAGTAATGCGAACGATTAATAGGAGATCAGAGCAAACTCAGGCATCAAACTCAAGGACATCACAGGACTGCACAGCCACGAAATCCGACACAGAGATAGAGTTAGCACGTTACAACACATGCCAAACAGTAAGAAATGCAGGAAGGTAGCACTGTCTTCTGTCTCCATGCCAACATTTCCTTCAGTCGTACAGTCCATCCTTGACCTCGGTCTTTGGCCAGGCAGCCACACTCGACTCGACTTCACCATAAAACAGCTAACCAAATCCATCTAAACCACCATCTTACGAATCCTCCATCGCTTACTACTAGCAAGCCAACCCCCGCAATCCTCAACACTAAACATATCCCCACAACGAATTTTTGGGGAAACGTCATACTTAATGGCCCAAGACCTCTTTGCGGCCGTCTCAACCATCTTTCGCACCTTCAACCCCCTTCGTCTCCGCGGCAAGATAATGGAAGACCAGATAAGCAAAGCCATAAAGGACAGCGCGTCGATGCGCAAAACCAGCGTCCCATGGCTTGAAGACACGCCTCACCCACAAAGCTATAATGCCTTCGAAAAGGGAGGAACCTGGGTATCCAAGGAAACTCCCTCTGCAGATGTCCAGCCTTCAGGAATCAGCAGAATCAAATTGTTGTCCTGGAACATCGACTTTATGCTTCCTTTTGCTGAAAAGCGGATGAAGCCTGCCCTTGCACATCTACAAACCCAAGTAAAATCAACATCCGACACGGCGACCATTATTTTCATCCAGGAGTGTGTACCCTCGGACCTGAAAACCATCGCCGCAGTACCCTGGATCCGAGAATCCTTCCACGTGACGGACTTGGACGAGTCCAACTGGACGACAGGACACTACGGCACAATAACCCTCATTGATCGCCGCTTGCCCATCATATCGTGTTTCCGCGTGCACTACTCCAAAACACGCATGGATCGCGACGGATTGTTCGTCGACGTATCTACCAACGGAAAGACAATCCGATTCTGCAACACGCATCTTGAATCCCTCGCCTTGGAGCCCCCGTTCCGGCCCGCGCAAGTGGAAGTCGTAAGCAAGTATCTTCATGACGAAAAAGTCCACGCTGGAATCGCAGCGGGAGATTTTAACGCGATCCAACCCTTTGATCGCACACTACACACAGACAACGGTCTGAAAGATGCATACTTGGAGCTTGGTGGCAAGGAGGATAGTGAAGAGGGGTACACGTGGGGCCAACAGGCTGCCACGAAACTCCGTGAACAATTCGGTTGTTCGAGGATGGACAAGGTGTTCTTTTGTGGAGGGGTCAAAATTGTTGGGTTTGAAAGGTTTGGGGCGGATGTTTTGGTCGATGGTGAGGAGGAGAGGAAGCAGATTGTTGCATATGGGTTCGATAAGCCTTGGGTAACGGATCATCTGGGTGTTAAGGCTGAGTTTGTGATTGAGGGGAACGATGCGAGTCATCTATAGAAAGACGAGGGAATCTTTATAACATGTAATATTGTGTGGCCAGGAGAAGTAGAAAGGAAAGATCCCTAGGGTTGTCTCCGTGTCTGGATACGCAACATACGAATGAAGAGGAGTGTCGCCATTTTTGTCCCTCGCATTGCTTGATGCGCCCTTAGACAAGAATCTGTTCCACGGTGAAAGGGAGTTGTCGAAATACTCCGTGTTAATCTCCTCGTTTGGTTGCTATGATTTGTCGAATCGGGAAAATGCGAGGCATTGTCCTGCAATGTGATGCAGGGCGGTCTTTCCATCTGGATGGGTTTCACGGAGATTGGCACCCTTGGACAGTAATAGTTCGCAAACCGTTGGCCGAGTACTCGAAGAGCATAGTGAAGCGGGAATAGGCAAGGACTATGGAGAGGAGGATAGGACTACTAATATTTGTTTAATGATGATGAATTTACGAACACGGAGTTTAAAACAGACAGACGTGGAATTACTGACACGAGTTGACCAAGGTTTCTTGTATTTTGACGAAGCTGTAATAAAAACGTAATATCATAGGTAGTATGATTGATTAATTAGGTAGTTTTTCGTACAAAATAAATCTTCGAATGTCTTGATAGCATTTCTACTTCCGCATGAACAGCGTCATATGTGCGTCTCGTTGACAGCACACTTACCCTCTATACTCTCCGAGGTGTCGTGCTGGTCCGAGGTGTCGTGCTGGTCGTTAAAAGATATGCTGGCTTGAAGATACTCTACTTACCGCCCCGAACAAGGGACTCTTGTGGATTTAATTGTCGGGCTTCTTCTCGTCAACCACTGGTGTGGGCATGGGTATCGGCCCTCCTGGTGAATTCGGGAGTCTGGCCGTTAAAACTTCGACGCCAGTTTCTGTAACGAGAAGCGTATGCTCTGCAAAAAAAATGAAATTAGGACATGTTGGAATGGATGAAAGAAGAACAGGCGACAAGACGAACCGAATTGGGCAGTTCGTGCTCCATCGGTAGTGGCATTGGTCCAGTCGTCGGGCCAGTGGACTTCGCGCGATGAGCCGAGGGACAGGATGGGCTCGATGGTAAACGCCATTCCGGCCTTGCATGCGCCTACGGCTTTATTCTTCGCATAATGAGGAATCCAAGGCGGCGGATGAAATTCAGTGTTGATGCCGTGGCCGCCCCACGTCGCCATGACACTGCAATTTCGAGACTTGGCATGTTTCTCAATGACCTTGCCAAACTCACGAATGAGCGTGCCGGGCTTCACGAGCTTGATTGCCTCATCTAAGCATTCACGTGTAGTTTCGACGACTCGGACGGAGTCTGGGTCTGCCTTTGCTCGATCGCCGACGTAATATGTCTCGTTAAGGTCGGCGTGGTAACCTTCGTGGTAGATGGAAATGTCGAGATTAAGGATATCGCCGTCGAGGAGGACGCGCTGGTCGGGAATGCCGTGGCAGACAATCTCGTTGGGAGATGTGCAGAGGGATTTTGGAAAGCGGTTATAGTTCAAAGGAGAAGGATAGGACTGTTCACGTTAGAAACACCGAACGGGGAAGAATGGAAACAATAGCGCTGACGTTTCGCTCGATACAGGCATTGTGGCATATTTCGTCGAGGTAGTCGGTGGTAACGCCTGGTTTGACGGCAGCAGCGACAATGTCTAGGACTTCCCGCCCGTATCGACAGACTTTGCGCATTGCCTCTTGACCCTTGGCATCTAGGATGGTGATCCTGGTCGGGTGTAGTCGGTTCTCGCCCCTCGGCACGCCTGTGATGGCATAATCGGGTTGTCGGATGGACTTGGGGACTTTGCGCATGGGAGAAAGAGGATAGACGGGTCGGATTGGGCCGGTGAAGCGGAAGGCCGGGAATGGGTTGTAGTAACCGGTAACTGGGTCGGGTTTAGAGATGACCTTGGGAGGAATGAAGTTGCGGAGAATACCATTTTGATCTTTGGCTTGGGTCGTTTTATGCAGAGCCTTATGTTGGCTCTATACCGGGCTACAAGTTAGTCAGACCGCGTCAGCATGAAACGACAAGGCATACGAATACGGACCCAGTTTCTCTTGAAGCAATCTTGAGAACAGAAAAAGCTATCGGTGATGCCAATCTTCAGACAGGTCGGACATTGAAGGCTTCCAGCTTCGTTCTCGCAGTCGGCCCCAAGACACTTGGCCTTCTGTGTAGTTTTTGGTGCGGCGTCAGTCATCTTGTCGTAAAGTATCTCTCGTAACGGCTAACGGCGTATTATGGGCGGATGACCGGGGTTTTCGCAGACTGCAGGTCGACTCAGAGGAGGAGAATGGGGGGAAGGGAGGGGTGGTGAAGTGGGATGTGAGGATAGTAAGTGGAAAATAAAAAAGTTAAGACTGGTTTTATTGCATATCTAAAGACAGATACATCTTTATCCATATGCCGCGATATATTGATAGGGGTTATCGCGGTAGTGGGTATTCAACCCCGCCATCTTTTGATTTGCAATCGTCAAAGTTCAACTCGGCAAAACTTGGACATCCAACTGAACCAGCTTTCTGTCCTTCTCATGGCCTCTAAAACTCCTTCTCATGGCCCCAAGACGCTTGGCGGTAAGGATTTTGTTCCCTCCCAAACATTCTTCATGTCCCTCGACACATACTAAACGCAGCCCGCCCGTGCAGTCGAACAAACCAGCAAAGCCCATGGCTCGGGCGGCTCTAACGGAAACGCTAACGGCGCCGCGGCGGGCGAAAACTCGGGAGGCGAATCCGATGATGATGGCGACGGCCATGGCAACGGTCACGCTATCCAGGTTATCGACAAAGCCGTAGGCGACAGCGGCGCAACCAAAAAGAAGAAGAAGAACAAGAAGAAGAATAAAAAGAACAAGAAGGTGGCCCAGACCGACCCCCCCTCGGTCCTCATCTCTACATTGTTCCCCGACAATACCTATCCCAAGGGAGAGGAAGTCGAATACGTCGACGAAAATCGATACCGTACCACGAACGAAGAAAAGCGTCACCTGGACAACTTGAACATCGATTTTCTTACCGACTACCGCCACGCAGCCGAGGCTCATCGCCAGGTCCGCCAGTGGGCTCAGAAAAATATTAAACCGGGGCAGACCCTTCTCGAGATTGCGAATGGTATCGAGGATAGTGTGCGTCGCGTCGTCGGACATGACGGGCTGGCCGAAGGCGATGCCCGGATTGCCGGTATGGGGTTCCCCCTCGGCTTGAACCTTGACGAAATCGCGGCTCATTTCAGTCCCAATGCCGGCAATACTACTGTTTTGCAACAGAGCAATGTCATGAAAGTTGACATTAGAATCCATGTAAATGGAAACATCGTTGACAGCGCCTTCACCATGTCGTTCGACCCCATGTACGACAATTTGCTGGCCGCTGTCAAGGACGCCACGAATACTGGCGTCCGCGAGGCCGGCATCGATGTCCGACTCGGCGAGCTGGGTGGCTACATCCAAGAAACCATGGAAAGCTACGAATGCGAGATCAATGGCGTCACGTACCCGATCAAGTCTATTCGCGGTATGGGTGGCCACTCGATTCTGCCGTACACCATTCACGGTACCAAGAGCATCCCCCCCGTGCGAACGTCGGATCCCACGAAAATGGAGGAAGGCGATGTTTTCGCCATCGAGACATTTGGCAGCACGGGGACTGGCCGAATGGCCGTGGAGGGTGACGTCTCGCACTATGCTTTGCGCCCCGAGAATGAAAGCCGAGTGGCAGATTTACGTCTGGCATCTGCCAAATCGCTGTACAAGGCGATTAAGAAGAACTTCGATACCATTCCCTTCTGCCGACGCTATTTGGACAGGATTGGACAGGAGAGATACTTGTTGGGTGTAAGTACTGCCACTGCCACTGCCACTGCAGCCTGTTCCGAGGCACCAAGTCACTAATGCATCGACAGCTCAACACTCTCGTGAAGGCGGGCATAGTTGAAGACTATCCTCCCTTGACCGACAAGAAGGGGTCGTTCACGGCGCAATACGAGCACGTACGTACATCGTGTTTATCTTCCAGCTTGGAATCTGGCTAACCCTGTTATTACCACAGACCATTTTGCTCCGACCTACCGTAAAGGAGGTCATTAGCCGCGGTGACGACTATTGATCAATAAACTGAGGAAGTGAACTCTGTTACACAAGAGGCATGAAAGAGGGTGGGTTGTGCATCCTGGGAAAATACCACTACTCAGTCAGTTCTAGTTTGCGCTGTGTCATATGGATAGGAACTACCATGCCTCTCGATCTTACCATTCTATTCTCTCATTTAGTTTATTTCCATACTATTATTTGATGCTTGTGGGCGCAGCCTCGGCTTTTGTCCAGGTGGACCCTGAAAAGGGATCTTCTTTTTTAGCCTCTCCAATTAGACCAATGTATGCCAATGCCCGTCATGTCGTGCTGTGTCGTGCTGTGTTGTGCTGTGTTGTGCTGTGTCGTATTTGTCTCAACAGACAACCAGAGGCTAGATAGATACTTAGTTCCGTTCCCTAGCCAAATCAAAGTACAACTATTAGTCACAATGAAGTAAATCTGTCGAAAAGTAAAGTTCTATCAATTGCATGAAGTGGGTATAAAGATAAAGAGTGCTGTAAAGTTATGCACACTCCCCCTTATCACGATCCCTACAAGGCGACGGGTGGGAGCCCTCCAATGCACTGAAACCCCCCAAGATTCAGCCCTATTCCCACACTAAAAACTTTTCACATGTCGCCGACACTTACGCCACTACAGCTTTTTCCTCGGATCCGACGCGAGAAGCGCTGTCGGGAGGGCTGTTGGCATGCACGCTGCGAGCACGCGACCGCGACTTTCGAATCTCCCGGAATCTCAAGAATACGAGCGCGAGGATCACAAAGATCCAATAAACGTTGTACGAGATGACGGACCCGTACGTGGCCGAGTTTTGCCAGCCTAGAATCCCGTTGAAGACGCCCCAGCCATCCTCGCCGCCGTTCAAGTATGGACTGCAGCACTAGGTGCATCAAATCAAATCAGCAAAGGCTCCGAGGTTTCTCTTGTAGCTTATCCAGATGGTTTTCACTCACGTTCACGTGCCAGACACTCTTTCCAATATCGTACGAACCGGGCCCATCGCCAGTCTCTGCTGCATCTCCACCAATGGCTTTGTTCCACTTCTCCTGTTCAAAGGACCACACAGCTCGAGAAAATAGGCCGGCTGCCACAAGATATAGCAAGCAAGTTGAGCCGACGAGGAACCATTGGATCTTGCTAGTAACGCCGCCCCTATGCACTCGTGTCAGCAAGAAGATGCCTTAACGGGCGGAGAGCGCCCATCCCATCCAGACGGGCACTTACTTGTAAAGAAGCCATCCAATAAGGATGCCACAAATCAGCCCGACAACTACAGCCAAGGGAACCGACCTCGCAGGCGAAGAGAATGTCACACCGGCAATGAAAACAATGGCCTCAACACCTTCGCGCAAGACAGTGATAAAAGGCAGAATAAAGAAAGCATATTTGTCCCAAAAACGCCTGATCCAGGCAAGTTTACCGAGCTTTGTCCCCGTCGGCGACTCGAGAGCGGCGCTCAGCTTGACGCGCCATTTTTCTTGCATTTTTCCAATGCGCAGAAGAGCAATGCCAACGGCAGTAATGATGACGGACGCCACGAGAGCGAATGCGCCTTCATAATTCATTTCGGCTGAGCTCCAGTTGTCGTGGCCGGCTGTGTAGAAGGATCCAATGATGCCGCCCGCTACGGCGAGGCATATGAATACTCCCAAGCCAACGCCGATCCACACCTGAACGTTTTTTTTTCGGCCTGTCAGTACGTGTCGTGTCGCAGCTACGTGGGGTGCAAGGAATTTCTCACCTGTCGGACGAGCTTCTTGTACACCAATGCATTTTCTCCTTCTTTCCCAAGGGTTTGTTTGAGGAAGGCAAGCAGGACGGCAACGATGATGACCGTCTCGAGCGCTTCACGAAAAGTGATGAGAAAAACGGGAACAGAGAATACGTTGACTGTCATACTTGCGATCCGTATCTCGTCTTGTGTGAGTATCAAAGCAGATACCAATGTGAGAAAGGAAATGGACTAGTTGGATGAATGGCAAAAGACTTGGCATAATAATAAAATACAATTCACAGACACCGAACTTTCTCCAGGTGAGTCGACTTCTTCTTGGCCCTCAGATCATGCCGAAAAAGGAGCCACACCATTGAATGTTCGTGGAGCCCAACCAGCCTAAAAACGGACGAGGGGGGTAATGGAAATGAAAAAATCCATGACTCATGGCTTCTTTCCGACCATTGACGGCTAAGCAGGCTGGTGTCCGATTCTCGGAACGTGGGGGGTAGAAGAGAATACCATCCGGATGAAGAAAGAATAAACGAAAATGCATGTGTGACCACCTTCAGCTGAAGGAGAAAAACGGATGTCGGCACCGAGAAAGTCAGTCGTTATCTCACGATCCAAGCTAATCCTAAGCCACTCCGACGGCGATGGTGCCACTCTCCTCGTCACAAGAGACCGAAAAGCGAAAATGGAAAAGGAAAGAGAAAAGCTTGACATTGGACTAAAAATCAAAAGGCCCGACAAACTGGGGTCTTACGGAGTAAACAAGCTTTTCTGTCGCTCCAAAGAGGAATGGCACGAGAGCCTAGTTTGAACTAATTCGAGTTGTCATATCGTAAAGTGGGAGCCCGGTTGAAGTGGAGAGGTCAATGCGACGAATGAGAAGGCTGGATTCTATCTGATTAGCGCTGGATTCTATCTGATTAGTGCTGCATTCTAGTATCTGATTAGATGTTGATCATGGCTCCAAGGGGGAGGGGGGCAACCAGTAAAGATTTTCATTCGCTTGAACCCAAGCCAACGGCGCTTTCGCCCAGCTTGACCGTTTTCAGTTTGGCCTGTCAGACCATCTGACCAATATTAATATTAATCCTGGCACATCACACCACTAGCTGTGCCTTTTAGCAATTTCGGCTTTGGGCAATTGTGGACCGGAATGTGCCGGCACGCGTGGCATGTCATTGGAGACTATCGAAGGAAAGAAAAAATCGGGTGGAAGAAAAGCCCAAGTGCGATGTGTGTGTGTGTCTGTGTGTGTGCTCGTATCGGCAGACGGCTCTGCCTGGGGATGATGGAAGTTTGAACTAAAGTAATCTCGCATATCCCGTCCGCAAAGGTGCATCTTTTTTTTCTGCGCTTTTTCTCTCAACTTATTCTCACTGCCCAAAGCCAGAGCAAGATAATAACAGTGGTGGTTGTGGTTTATTTAAAGTTATTTTGTTTAAGCTCAGCCAAGATGACCCGCCTCTCGCTCCCCGTCTTGGCGGCCTTGGCTCTGTCAACGCATGCGGCAACCATCACATACGACTTCAACATTACATGGGTCCGCAGCAACCCCGACGGCGCATTTGAACGATCGACAATCGGCATCAACGGACAATGGCCCATTCCGCCCATTGTCGGCAGCGTTGGCGACACAATCATCGTCAATGCTGTCAATCAGCTGGGAAACGAGACTACTTCGCTGCATTTTCATGGCTTGCATATGAGAGGGACGAATCACATGGATGGGCCCGGCCAAGTGACGCAATGTGATATCCCTCCTGGATCAAGCTTTCAGTACAATTTCACGCTCAATCAACCAGGCACGTACTGGTATCACAGCCATTCACACGGACAATATCCAGATGGTCTTCGAGGGCCTCTGATCATCCACGACCCTGAGAACCCATTCAAGGATCAATACGACGAAGAAGTCGTTTTGACTGTTTCGGATTGGTACCATGAGCAAATGGTGAATTTGCTTCCTAACTTCATCAGCAAGACCAACCCGACAGGCGCAGAACCAGTACCCAACGCAGCTCTGGTCAACGATACGCAAGACCTCAAGATTAATGTGCAGCCGGGAAAGACATATCTGTTCCGCATGATTAACATGGGAGCTTTCGCTGGCCAATACATCTGGTTTGAGGATCACAGCATTCGCGTTGTGGAAGTCGATGGCGTTTACCACCAGCCTGCGACGACGGATATGATTTACCTTTCGGCGGCCCAACGCTGTAGTTTCTTGCTGACGACGAAGAATGACACTTCTGCTAATTTCCCCATGGTTGCGAGTATGGATACGGTGAGTAGCCATTGCGCCGAAACTTCTCTGCTCGTGCCTGTCAACTTACTGGTTTTGGTGCGGCATAGACATTATTCGATACCCTCCCTGACGACCTCAATTACAACGGCACTGCTTGGTTAACCTACGACGACACAAAGGAATTCCCTGCTTACAAAATTGTGGACGAATTTCACGAGCTAGACGACTTGACTCTGGTTCCGTATGACAACGAGACTTTGCTTGGAGAGCCAGGCCAGACCATTACCCTCGAAGTCATCATGGATAATCTGGGCGACGGTGCCAACTAGTAAGCTTTTACCATTCACCCCCCTCCCCCCCCCTCGACTCCCCCAAGTAGTCACAACAAAAGACAAACAAAGACACAAGTCGAAAAAGAAAATGGCATTAACGTATTTTCTCCCCAGCGCATTCTTCAACAACATCACCTACAAAGCCCCCAAAGTCCCAACCCTCTACACAGTCCTATCAAGCGGCGACCTAGCCACAAATCCAACAATCTACGGCGAATACACCCACCCTTTCGTCCTCGACCAAGACCAAATCGTCGAAATCGTAGTAAACAACCTCGACTCGGGAAAACACCCCTTCCACCTCCACGGCCACGACTTCCAAGCCGTCTACAGATCCGCTGAAGAAGCAGGAACATACACCGACTCCAACATCACCGAATCAGACTTTTCTAAAATTCCCATGCGGAGAGATACGCTTGTGCTTCCGCCAGAAGGCTTTATTGTTCTGAGGTTCAAGGCGAATAATCCCGGAGTGTGGCTTTTCCACTGCCACATCGAGTGGCATGTTGCCTCAGGGTTGATTGCCACCATGGTAGAAGATCCCCTTGGAATACAAAAGACAATCGAGATTCCGAAGAACCATTTTGATGCTTGTGATGCTGCGGGGGTTCTTACCAAAGGAAACGCAGCGGGGAATACAGTTGATCTTTTGAATCTTGAGGGACAGAATAAGCCACCTGCGCCTTTACCATCTGGGTACGTCTCTTTCCTCTTTCCTCTTTCTCCTTTCCTCTCTTCGTTTATCGGAAAGGCTAACTTATATCGCTTTAGATTCACTGCCCGCGGAATCGTAGCACTGGTTTTCAGTTGTGTTAGTGGAATTCTTGGCATTGCTGTGATTGCATGGTATGGGTTTGCCGAAGACCCTGTCGACGAGACGCAAAATAGTCATACGGAAAAGTAATCATCGTTTTCTTAATTTTCTTAATTTCTTTTTCCTTGTCATTACTACTTCATCGCAAGCGCTTTTACGATTTTGGTGTACATTCTTGCTTGAACCCTCACAAAGAGGCCACATTTTTATGGAAAACTATTATTTGAAATCTAGGGATGAGTAGGATTGTCGAGAGTCTTCCAAGAATGGCACAGATATATGTGTGTTGTTTGAAGCCGAGTAGTGCATGCACCAACCAGGCAAACTTGTCCAAGAAGAAGATGGCAGACGGACCAAAGTTACATCCCCAGGTTCCCATCTGATAAGTAAACCCCCGCTTAATGCCTCGAGAGTTTCGAGATCAGTTATCTCGCGCCTCCCGATCCTTACAGAGCTTAATTTGCAATCTTTTTTCAACACATCCCTTTTTGTCATTTTGCGTGACTCTTCTCGTCGCTTGGCCTTCCTTCTATTCATCTACCGAGTATGAACCTCTAGACTTTTATATTGCGGCGATTCCTGGAGAGTATTATCGTCCCGTTTGGTAGGGAGGCCTTTGATAGGACTAGCCGCCATCTGATGGGTGGTTTAGTGCTGTGTTGAGGAGATATGTACTCGCAATCATTTCGGTGTACGTAAATACGGAGTACGTATGCAAGTCTTTTTTTTTTTTTTTTTTTGAGAACGGCCACACCAAAATCCAGAAGGAATGGGTCCGCTAAAAATTAGGAGCCACCCACCAAATTTTTTTGGGAACCGAGATACCCACACATGATAGATAGACGTACTACGGAGTACTCCGTAGATAGAGTTTGTTACGCCCGGCAGAACGGATCTCATAGACTTCTTTTCTAGCCCCGTTTGCTTGACTCTTTTCTCCAAGTGTTCAGCATCCTATCTACAGCAGCTGAAGCATGGTCTGTCAACTTGAGGCTGTTTAATGTTAGTAGTCATCTGTAGTAATAGTATTTAGCATCTTTTGTTTCCCTTTTCCACTCCAGCCTTCCCGTCGCCATTGCAAACTTGACTACACCGTACTGTTGCATAATACGGAGTACGTACCTCTAAACTAGTTTAGTACTCCGTACGGAGTACACGTAAACTAGAAGGGAAATTTTAGAGAGGGGAGGGTCCCCTGCGAGGCTAACTGATCTGATAAAAAGTAGAGAGGGGTGTACGGTGGGACCCAGATACGTACCAATCGTCCCGAGCTCCTCGCATCGCCCCACAGCAACCAACAACCCCGCACACAATACAACAAATTCTACTCCGTCTCCGTAGAAAAAAAAAAATCGCGCTGCCTCCCATCGCACTTTCAAGTCAGGTCAGCTAATTAAGAATGCCACCACGCGCTGAGCTTGAGAGATATCATGACCAGATTATCGACGCTGTATACTCTCGTCAGAAACATGCCGAAATGTTGACTTGGCTTAACGATCTCATCATTGCTGATGGTTATTCACCTGTCTCAATCAACACCCTTCGACGGTACCTCAAGGCACATGACACCCCCCGGCTCCCTACAGAGTCTGACCTTGATGCCCTTTATGATACAGCCGCTGATATGTATGATGCGCTGAAGCCCCATCTTGAAATTGAGGCTTATATCAATACCCAGCTACAAGAAAAGGGCTTTCGGCCACTGAATCGGACTGCTATGTATGACCAGATGCAGGCCTGGGGTTTGAAATACTAGACATAAGGGCTTTCAGGTTTCGGAACAACTAGTCGACCGGCTTAAATATCTGTTTTATACCTTCGGTTACTCTGATTCATCCCTCATGCGCGATCTTCAGAAAGAGGGGTTTGTTGTGACCCCCTTATTTGGTACGCCAGATACGGTTATCGCTTGGACTACTTCGCCGAGCAAATACAAAAGAACAGCAGCTCTTAGGTCTTCAACAAGCTCTTGATGGTGCTAATATCACAACACCGCCTGTATAACGCATATCGACAGATCTTCCCTGGTTCTGTTGCCCTGCGCCATGAGGCCCGACTGAGGCATCGTGGTGATTTCCATTTGCCAGGACCTAACTTCATCTGGTCACTCGACGGCTATGACAAGTTGAAGAGGTTCGGGTTTCAGATCTATGCATGTATTGACGACTATTCAAGATGTATTATCTGGTTCTACGTTGGAAGGTCTGCCACCACTTCAATGAGCACATTGAAGCAGTATCTTCGTACTGTGAAGCATCTCGGGATACGCCCCTTCTTCACCCGATCTGAGTACGGCACAGAGACCCCCTTGTGGGCAGCAGCCCAAGCAACCCTTGCAAAAGTCAGGCCAAGCAAGCTTGATTATGTTGATGAAGAGGGGATCCCCCATTCTTATGAGCAGGGGGGTCGGCTTGGAAGTTGTCATATTTATGGGCAAAGTGTGAGGAACATCAGGATTGAATACTGGTGGCAGCAGCTTCGTCGCGGGGCTACAGATCATTGGATTACCTTCTTCAATGAGCTTAGAGGATATGGGGCCTTCAGGGAAGATGTTGAAGCTGATCAGATTGCGCTGTATGCAATCTACGGTTCTATCTATAATTCGTGACGAGCTGGCCGGCTTTGTGCAGCTTTGGAACGGACATAGAACACGGAATCAACGTAACCACACAGGGGTTCCAACCGGCATTCCACAGGATTTATATCATACAGATGCTGTCGAGAACTGGGGCGTGCAGCTCAGTGAGGCTGAAGATGCCCCGGATCAGCTTCTTCTTCGTGATATGCTGGCTCCGTTGGAAGAAATAGATATGGACTCACTGATGCCACAAGAAACACAGGAGTGGTGTGACCTACAACTTCAGGATATGGGATTCGATCGCCGGGTTGACCTTCAGCATGATCCTCACCGCCCATTCATTGCTGAATATCTCAAGATACGAGAACGTATTGAACATCATCAAATGACCGGCCTACAGCCTATCCTTCGAGTCACAGAGATCCCTCGGGGTGGGGTAAAGAGATACGAGAAACTCTTCATGGACAACTTGCTTAACAGCGAAGGCCTAATAGGCGATGCCTTACCACCTGAGCTTCAACTTAAGATAGAGAAAGCTGCGTTATCACTGAGTAATGAAGAGGCGCCTAATACAGAGGACTAATAACAGAATAATACATCGAGTTACTATTCTAATTGTTGGTATGAGGTTTCTGGCGTATTGTGATATTCGGAATGCCTAATCTTGTCACGGTCCGCCAACCCTAACTCTTCCTTATTTCTGCCAGTTGGCTGGCCCTTATCATTGCCAACAAATAGCAAATCCTTACGGAGTACATGATTGCATGCTCTCTGTACCTCCTCGAATGCTACTCGTTGTGCCTAATTATACCGCATCCCCAAAACCAAATCTTGAATCTCCTCGAAAGTAGCTCGTCTAGAAGGATCCATTGAAAGAGCAGGAATAAACATTCTTGCTCGGTAAATTCGGGTAATGCAAGTGTGCACAACTTCAAGAAAGGTTGCACAATCCATATTCTGTAATTCAGCGAATGGCATTGATACCACGCGGTCAGGCACAAAGCTGTGGTTGGGATATCCTAGGCTTCGAAATCGATGGGCCGCCAGAAGTCGTGGCGTCGGCCAGTTTTCGTACATTTCGAGGGTGGATACGTCGAGGTCTAGTACGTATACTGCGCGTACATCGCTTGGGTAGAGCATGGCGTGCAAATCCCAGTGGCGAAGGGGCAATGGGTCGTCTGGCGTGGCGGTCGTCATTGCGTCGAGAACCTGTGCGTCCTTGTCCATCGTGACGCTTGTGAAGAACCGCTTGAGAGTCTGGAAGTCCAGATGCTCGAGGTTGTGAGCTTGCATGTATTGCTTCATCAAGTCGTCGATGAGTCGAATGTTGCTTCCGTTGATCAAGATGGTGTTCTCGAGGCCTAGTTTGAGCTGCTCGATTTTGATTGGGTCGACGAGGAATTCGTAGAGTTTGCTACGGATTCCATTGGGGGTGTTGGAGCAGTCTCCGTTGCCCATGTGGACCATCTTCCAGGCTCCTTTGTACCACACGCAGAGGAGATAAATGGCCTCTTCGTGTCTAGCGGCTTCCATGAGGGGAAGGGGGTGTAGTTGAGGGGAAGAGCTGGGGGTCGTGGGAGGGGCCGATTCTTGGTTGTTGTCCATTTCCTGGATGTTGGCCATTTCTTGGTTGTTGTCCATTTCTGTTTGTGAAGGATGGATAACAGAGAGTGATTTGTGTTGCCTTGTTAGCCGGTAGGGAGTCGCGAGCTGTGCAGAGTGGTATCGAAGGGTGTGCTTTGGTATGTCGGTTGAGGACGGGATATAAAAGAGAAGAAAGGCGGATTGCTCTTGGAAGAAGGATTCTTTTTATAGTCGATAACCGTGTCAGAAGAACGTCAAGCCTACAGTGATGCATAGTTCAACATTGATAGCTCGACGTAGACGTAGCGCAGGATGACGGTGACGTGCTGGGGCCCAAAGAAGTAGAAGTGAATACCAATATGGAAATTTACCACTGCAAAGTGCTCCCTCGAGAGGTTAGACTGGACTGCAGAGATGCTTGATAACCTAGTCAATAACCTGGTCAATCTGTGCGAGACTGCACATCAATCAGGAAGGATAAAATTACTCGAGGAAGGTCGAGGCAAGTGTCCTCGAGAAGCAAACTTGTGTCCCAACCTCGTGCCCCCATATCGTACAATGGTACGAGGATACATCTGGTTGAAGCATATGACTAAATAACAAGTCAATAGTTTTGTGTTATCGTCTGGAATACTTGCCAAGCCGATTTTCCCCATATACTGTTGTACAGCGTAGGTATGTATATTATGTTGTGGAATCTCAGGAGAATATTAACCAGCTAACGAGATATGCGAACTTTGCTACCATAATACAAGACAACAAATGAGCACGCTGCAATGGATTCTCAGCCGGCGAGAGTAGTTTGTCTTCTTTCCTAGCCAGGTTGATTGTGTGGTGATTTCGCTCCATCTCGAATTCTTTGACCCGGCGGCCGAGCTCGTACGCAAGGTCATCGATGCTCCTCCTCACACTCGACACACGAGCGCGCCGGTCTTCTTCGCCGACGACGTTGATCCGGTGTGTTCTGTGGTTGCGATGTGGTGTCGCTCGCAGCTGATTTCCCGTGAAGAGAAAGAATAGAAAAGAAATGGCATCTGTTGAATACAAAGATTACATGTTTACATATGTGTAAAGTTCTATCATGACAGTCGCCTCCGAACCCGCTACAAGAAAAGAGAAACAAAAGAAAACGCCAGCCCAGCCGTAAAGTCGTAATCAAAAATAGACCTTTAGAAGAAAATTTTCCATATCTTTCCATAACCCATTAATATTCTTCTCTTTTTTTTCTTTCTGCGTCTCGTCTTACTCTTGCAAAAACGCAAAACTCCAATTCCCCCGAACAAAGTGCGGCTCCAGCATGCCCCTCTTCAACCAACACCTCGACAAACCATTCGTGTCTCCGGATATGAAGCCGAAACTACAGCCCGTGCACCCAGGGAATACGGCGCAGTGGTGTATGCATTCGGTCATGTTGTGGGTGCGCACTTGGCCTAGGTCGACGGATTGGTCGGATCCGAAGTCGAGGCCGCATTGGCGGAGGAAGCGCTTTTCCGTGGTCGGGACGGTGTAGATTGTGTTGTTTGTTTCGGGACAGACTGCTGTGTCGTCTTGCGAGTTGGGGTATGGAATATCTGTCGGCTCGGGGATGTCTGGTTCGGGAGATGGCTGTGTTGGTTCGGCGGTGCTGTCGAAGGACATGTTAGTTTCTCGCATTTGGGATCGCAAACGAGCAACGGGAAAAGGGAGAAAAGGCCAAGGCGTACCTTGCGACTGGAGCGGTGCTTTTGCCCCGAAGGCCAACTCCAACGCCAACACCCACAGCTGTCATGACAACGACAACAATTGTCGCAAAAATAATGACCAGCTTCCACCGCACCAAACACGGCACATGGTCATTGTCGTCCTTCTCCCCCATCCGCATACTATCCGTCCCCTCCAAATCGAAAATGCCCCTCCCACTACTCCCACCACCCCTCCTCACACCCCGAAGGCGGTCATCGTTCCCCTCAGAAGGCGGCTCGTCTAGGAAAGAAAAGTCGGCCAAGGGCTCGGGCACACCCGTCGCAGACCTCGCCACCAACTTCGAAGACCGATTGCCCGTTGCGTGGCTGCGGGTCGAAGGAGGGGGCGACGGCGTGCCCTCGCGGTAAAAGGTGTACTTTGCTGTACTTTCGCCGGCTGTGCTCCTGTGCGAGGGACGGGGTTGGCGGATGGCTTCGGAGGAGGCGGTTTCGGCGATAGTGGAAAGGGCGCGGCTGGGACGGGAGAAGCGTACTTGGAGCGAGGTGTCGGCGTCGGGTTCGGAGTGGCTGGCTACGACGGGAAAGTCGTCCGGGTCAACTGTAGATGTTGCTGTGGAGGAAGAGAGGGTTGATGGTGCGGCGAGGGAGTTGCGGTTTGCGTCCATTGTGGGTTTTTGGACGCGGACTGCGGCACCGCAAGCCCGGTTGAGATTCAACTATTGTTTTGCGACGAGTATGAATGGACGTCGGATTGGATCGATAAGAATTGTAAACCTCTTCCGGAGCACAAAGATTTCAATGTCGACGGCAGTTGGGAGTTGATCGCTCGGCTTTCTTGTGATCAGCGGCTGGAATGAAGTTAGGAAGCTTCCATGGTCGCAGCGCATCGGCCGGGTATCTTAGTTTCTTGTCTTGTTCGCACCAATTGCTAGACGGGCGCAAGTTGGGCGAAAGCGCTTCCAATTGCTACGAAAATTTACAATTGGCAACCGACGGATAGAAAGGAAAAGGGGGAGCGTGGTACGAGAGAGCCTGGGGGGAGAAACACAAGATCACTGTGACACGAAAGGTTAATGTAGAAAAAATAATGGGCAAGGGGAGAACATAGACTAGGGGGCCAGAGGAAGGGGACACAAGGTGGGAGGAGTTATCTCATTAATACAACCTCACACTCATAAGAGTACTATTAGGTCTAATAAACTAGGTAAACTACTACTCCCTAGAGCTCATATTTCGTTTGCTCATTAGCCCAATATGGAAAGCTAGCTTACCATGGGATTTCTTGAGCAAGAGATCAATTTCCGAAGACGTATTGACAAGGATTTGCCCCTGCACAGACCTCAAAAGCAAGGATATGGCTGCCAATGGAGCGGGCTATGGTATGTCCGAGCACACACACATGTTTTTTTTTCAGAGGCAGAGAAAGGACAATATCGGTCGCAAAAGGAGAAAAGAGGAAAAAGGAAAGAAAGAAAGAAAGAAAGAAAGAAAGAAAAGATCAGCGACGGATGTTGTCATGCAGATTCTGAGAGCCGGTATGCAGGTGCGAGGGGCAGACAAGGAGGCAGGCGACGATGCGCCAATGTCCACCTTCGCTAGGGGCTTTTTTAGCAG
This sequence comes from Graphium sp. VPRI43844, assembly GCA_019925285.1. Lineage (NCBI taxonomy): Eukaryota > Fungi > Ascomycota > Sordariomycetes > Microascales > Graphiaceae > Graphium > Graphium sp. VPRI43844. The sequence goes on from JADHKT010000043.1 coordinate 94,892, forward strand.
TATTAGTTTACAGCGTATTACAGTCCAGCAAGATATCGCCATTGCCACGAAAGACGGCAAGACAAAATCTTGTCGATCTTTTTCCACCCACTCTTACCCGGCGTTGGGCCACACTCTCATCATACGGAGTAATACTCCGTATCATCGCGGCAGCTGTCAATCTTTTGCCAGAAGGGCCCTGGGTCCATGTGCATGTCGCGTTTTCATGGGTCCCCCAGTTTAGCTCCAGTGCAGGATGCCTTTTGCCTTGATATGGCTTAGCTGTGTGGCTCCTTGTGATCACACTCGCCAAGGGAGGGAGGGGGCAAGGGGTTTTGGCAGTCTGGCTCTCTTGTCTCTTCTTGTTTTTGTCAGAATCACGCTACAATACCTGTTTCCATCAATTCTTTACTCTTGGGCTTTCTTGCAAACTAGCTCGGTAGGGCTAGATTTCGGTGCGGGGAAAAAAAGGCCTTCAGTTCAGCCTATTGTTCAAGATACGGAGTACGTAGAGATATCAACCAGCCACCTGACAGCAGCTGCACTCCTTCCATACTCTCCGCTTTCTTTTTATGCCCCCGCCTTGAGATAATGCAAATGCACATTTCAGCTTCAAATTGCGCCGAAATGGGATTGCAAATCTTCAGGTGCGTCTTGCGGTGTAGCCTAGACCTACATGATGCACATTCAAGGGGTTTGATAGCGATACGCCGACGTACGATAAAGCTCTCTCCTGGCGTGCGCGCGCGCTGGGATCAGGACACCTGTCACTGCCAACAATAAAGCAGGGTTAGGGTTTATCAGCAAATGTCGAAATATCGTATTCTCCAAACATGTGAAGTTTTCAATGGCAATTCTTATGTCTTCTTCAATGATTGGTATGAATCTATAGGGCCCAATCATGTAGCTCAAACAAGCTTCTATTCCTAAGCTGTATTCAAGTCAAGTTACTTAATGCCCTCCATAAAAGTCAAGTGTCGGCTTGGAATGGAATCGCTGTTCGGAATACCACAGGCTTCGGTTTTTGATGTCACCAAGGAAATCGAATCGCTTGCTCTTCAAAAAGTTTACCCTGTTCTTATCGGACCCATCAGATCGTTTGGATAAAGATGCTTGGCAAACTTAATAAGAAACATGTTCGGAAGACCGGCACACGATGTGGAGCGCCCCTGGTCGGAACTGGCGGAGTGGACTGACAGTTGAACAAACCGTTGGTAAATGCGGGCACCAAACGGCTGGTCTTGACCAAGAGCTGCAAGGGTCGTGGGCACAACCCGCCTCTCGAGTCAGTGTCCACGATATGCGGTGTGGGTTAGCAAGCTTCAATACGGCTTCATATCTGGGGTTTAGCTGCAGTAGTACGAGCCAACATCGGCGAAGCCGACATCCCGCTTCACCATAACGAGCAAAGAAAGCTCCAAATGGCCGTGGTGAAGGTTCCTGGGCGTTCTAAGAGTAAACGCCAAGTATTACCATGCCAGTAAACGAGCCCAGGTTGTATTTGCTTGTGGTATAGCTTGGGGCAGACCCAGGAGACCCATTCACACCCTTGCTGTCAGTTGAGTTGATACATAGACTATATATTCGGACACGACCCCGCGACAATAGCTACAGCTGTGTTTGTTTCTTCTTACAAGATGCTAAGCGAGCACAACTTGACACTAACCTTGCAAGGCAGAGAGAGAGGAAAGGATCCCAGAGACTTCCAATCTTGACTCGAGCTTTCAAACGCAATGAGCAACTACAACTATCAACAAAGTGGCGGTCAGGCCGGCTCCTACTATGCCTCTGCCAACGACGCCAACCCACCCTATGGTACTAACCCCTCATATTATAGCCCGAATACCATCAATTGGTTACATTTGAAACTTACAAAGATGGGAAATAGAGAGTAGGATTCAATGTCAATAATACGAGTGAGATAAAAGGAAGACAAAGTATCCTTCCCCAATTCATAGAGGTATGCCGAGGTACTGTACACACATCGTCGTATGAGCTGTTGACTTGCCAATAGCATGACCCTTGATACGTTTTCCATATGCTTCAACGTCACTAGCGCACCTTCTCCCTCATTAAGACATATCTGGCGAAGAGCTGATGGAATGACACCTGCAAGCACGCTACCTGACGAGTGCTTCTGGTCACTGGTACCAGTATTTCTTGGCCATAAGTTTAAAACGGAGTTATATAAACATTTGAAAACGACGCATCACAAAACAACTCCCACTTCTTCACCTTTATTTGGCTACGAGCGAAAGCTTGGTTCGAGATATCATTTCGTTGGTCTGATTTGGTCCTACCCCGCTGTGCATCCCTATTATCAGGTTATCAATGAGATCCAACAATCTCTTAGGGCGAGACAGAATAGACGGCCATTAATTGAAACATTAGTTTAAATTCTAGCCAAAAGCTTAACCGAATCTAGATCAAGGTTTGGACACAGCGTCCTTGGTAGCTCTCATGCAGCAAATCCCTCAACACCTGCCGCATCGCATGCCGAGGAGATGAGGATGTTAGTTACATCCAATGAAGAAATATCACTCATGTTTACGAAAACGAATTGCACCTTAAGGCAACCAACCCTCTGTTAATCCCGTCATGATACGAGAGAATCATGTGGAAACGGAGTTATCTAATCTATTGTGCAATACTAGCAACGTTAAGTGAACGGCGGGGTCTCGAAGCTCGCATAGCCACAGGCGGCACAAGCCACTAACCCGCATGTGAACGAACTAAACTGTCCTAAAAGCTAAAGTACTTGAGGAGAAAAAACGGAGGCCTCGTGCACTGCCACAAGCCATATGGGGCGTAAGCTAGAGCCAATATCAAGATCCTTCTTATAAGCTTCGAAAGCTGACCACCACTTTTTCTAGCTCACGACCAATTTTCTCTTTCATTTTCTTGTTCATCCGTCTTGATCGTGTAACCTTTACTCATGAACAATCAGCAGCCTTATTACGGCCAACCGCCGGCCGGTGGCCCTCCTGCTGGATATCCCCCTCAGCAGCAGGGATATGGCTATGGTGCCCCTCCCCCGGGCCAACAGCCCCCCGCAGGTCAATATCCTCCCCAGGGCCAATACCTCCCCGGCCAATACCCTCCTGGTCCCCCCGGCCCCCAAGGCCAACCCGGACAATATCCTCCTCAGGGCCAGCCAGGTCAATATCCTCCGCCAGGGCAACCGGGTCAATATCCTCCCCCGCAAGGACAACCTGGGCAGTACCCTCCTCCCCAGGGACAGCCAGGTCAATACCCTCACCAAGGACAACCCGGACAGTACCCTACTGTCTCACCTCAGGGTCCCGCATACGGACAGTATCCTCCTCAGGGTAACCCGCAGCAACCTCCCCCACAAGGATATGGCCAACAGCCTGGGTATGGCGCTCCGCCAGGTGCCCCGGGAGCACCTCCCCCAGCTGGATACGGCTACACTCAACAGCCGTACAATAACGTGAGTACTGCAGTCAGTCAAATATGCGACTTGAGCGCAAACTAACGTCCTCCAAGTGGCAACAGCCCGGCGGTTACCCTCAACAAGTCCTTCCCACTCCAGCTTCCTCTGGCTACGACCCCGCACAAAAGGCCTGGGCCCAACGAGTCGACACCACCAGTGATGTGGAGGCCATGCGAAAGGCAATGAAGGGAATGGGATGCGACGAGGCAGCCCTCATCAAAGTGCTCACCAACCCGAAATACTCCAACCCGTGGGCAATGGCCCAGCTCGTGCAGGACTACAACAGCCGCTTCATTCGTGATTTGGCCAAGGATATCGAAGGTGAAACCCGCGGCGATCTGGAAACGGCACTACTCGCCTTGATCTCCGGACCCCTTCAAAACGACGCGCGCGTGTTGGACAAGGCGCTTAATCGGATGGGCACAGACGAAGAAGCGCTCTTGGACGTGCTCATTTGCCGTTCCAATGCCGACGTCAGGGCTATCAGCACAGAATACAAACGTCTCAAGAACAAAGAATTGCTCGTAGACATCCGGGAAGACGTCGATGATAACATGTTCCGTCTCTTCAGCATGATCCTCGCCGGCACCCGGGCGGAAGATGCGGCCCCTGTTCTCCCTCACGAAATCGACCAGAAGATTACCGAACTCCAGCGCGCAACCGAGGGTACCATTGGTGCCAACTCTGTTTCCGTCTCTCAGATCTTCACATCGAGCAACAACTCCCAGATCAGTGCCATGGCAGACGCGTACAACAGGAAGTACCACCGTCGCTTACAGGATGTCATTGAGAAAGAGTTCCGCGGCGACATGGAAGATGCGTTGTTGAGGATGCTCATGACGGCCCAGGACCGCGCCGGTACAGATGCGTTCCGACTCCGCGATGCTCTCACCAAGAGAAAGGATCGTCTCTTCATCAACCGAGTCGTCAGTCTCTACTGGGACCGGCCGAGATTGGACGAGGCTAAGGCGGCGTACAAGAAGCGGTATGGCGCCGCACTAGGAAAGCATGTTCGAGAAACCCTGAGCGGCGACTTCAAAGATGTCATTATCGCGTTGGTCGGAGAGAAGTAAAATGGTTGCTGTTTTGGCTTTGTTCGTCACGAAATGATACCTGTTGTTTGATATCTAGCAACCCAAAAAAAAACCAATAAAAAGAATTCGCCCTGTCAAGATGACGAAAAAAGGCAAAAAAGAAAAGTCAATTCAAACTCACCAGAAGCATTCAACCTAGCCTCCGTCCATAAACAGCCCAAAAGTTCCAATAAGCATGAATCCTCCGATCCCGCAAATCTGCCCTCACCTGCGCCATAAAAACCCTCACCTCCTCGACCTTCCCATTCCAAAACCCGCGTAAACAAAGCAAGACTAAAGAAAACTGGTCCATGGAAACAACCATAGATGCCCAAATCGCGAGTCTAGTCGACCTCATCGCTACAAAATACATTTCGACGCCCGATGCTCACAAGCCAATGGACTTTTCACAAAAGGTGCAGTATTCCACGCTGGATGTCATTAGTGACCTTGCATTTGGGCACGCTTTTGGATACTTGGATAATGACAACGATCCATTCGACTACATCAAGATCACGCGGTCGTTTATTCCCATCATGCTTGTTCTCGCCAATATCCCTGCTCTAGCAAGGTTATTGCAGAGCAAGTTGCTGCGGGGTTTGTTGCCGAAGGAAAGTGATAAAATTTGGCTTCGGCGCTTTCATCGGGCCTGGTTTCTACTTCCAACGCGCTTCGAAGAGGCCATCGATACTGACGGCTTTTCCCAGAGTTGCTAAAATGGTCGTGGCAGAGCGCTTCAAGCCTGACGCTGCAACCTTGCCCGACATGCCAGGATCCTTCATTCGTCACGGCCTTTCTCAAGAAGAGGCATCTGGAGAAGCCCTCCTGCAAGTTGTAGCAGGCAGTGATACCTCGGCCTCGACGATCAGATTCGGCATGCTCCACCTACTCACTAACCCGGTAATCTACCATCGCCTTCAAGCCGAAATCGACGAGGCAATGAAGAACAATACTATCTCATCACCCATCAAAGATGCCGAGGCCCGTAAACTTCCCTATTTGCAAGCCTTCATCAAAGAAACGCTGCGCTACACACTGCCAGCCGCTGGGGCTTTTTTCAGGACTGTTCCCCCAGGAGGCGACATGATCGATGGCAAGAGAATCCCCGCAGGAACACAGATTGGATCATCGCCTTTCGGAATTCACCATTCGAAGAAGACGTTTGGCGCCGACGCAGAGAATTTCAATCCTGATCGGTGGTTCACTTCGGATGCTGGTCGGCTTGCAGAGATGAGTGCTACTGTGGACAATGGTGTTTCACTATGGAAAGTATCAATGTTTGGGGAAACCCGTTGCATTGATGGAGTTCAACAAGATTTTTGTCTAGGTGAGTCTTTCATGTTTTAGATCTTTTTCTTAGGCCACGGGGATCGTATGCTAACCATTTCTCAAGCTTCTTCGGCGGTTTGATTTTTCCATTTGCAACCCAGCTCACGCGGCACATGTTCAAAACGCGGTACGTCATTGTTTAATAGCATTTTTTTCTGCTTTTTGATATATATCATTGAGCACTAACACTGATACAGGGAATCTGGATCATGGAGGACTTTTGGGTCAAGATTGTAAGACGAGATGCTTGAGGGTAATGACGAGGCCTTTTGTTGATTCTTTGATACATCCTTGAGGAATACATCATGAGATTGTTATTAGATGCTTTAATCCATACACCTGCTGAAGACATCAACTTCTTGTTGTTCTAGATGCTAGTTTATCTTTCTGTACCTATATGCTTATATGCTTACTATTGATCAGGACATGGCGGAGAGGAAAGGTTGCCTAGCTCGGATAGCCACTTTCGCGTTCTCGCCATTTTGTTGCTCCAATCCTTCTTGGCATCTTCTGATTCACTAAGAGGAATCTCGATAGGAGATCGGTGAAGAGGTACTAAAGTATCACTGAAACCACGCTCGATTTGGTTTGCGCACCACTTGAATGTCCAAAGTCATCGTCTTCATATTTGTCGCCGAGGTCACGACGAAGACGCCATACATCCTCTCGCCATAAACGACCCTCTTGTAGCGAAGGCTTGGGTGACTCGAGGACTAAAAAAGACGCTGGAATACCAGGAGGTGATTCAAATGTAAGTCACCTTGTGGAAAATAACACGGGGTAAAGAGACAACATACTAACCCTTGCTGTCCTTCCTTTCGCAACTTAGTCCATGAGCAATTGCCTCGACCAACACGCTATGTATTCTCAAACTTCTTCGCCTTTTCAAATCACATTTCCCGAATCCACAATTACCATCGTGTATGGGGCCAGGACAAACACTACCAAACGCATGCGGCGTTCCGTGATGCCCATTGGTTAATACGAACGAACCATCGCATCGCGACAGGATTCAAAAGCCCCACCACAAAGCCAATTGTTCCAGCTCATTACAGGCGATTTACACAGATAAAGATGGTCCAGGTCCAGGTCGGTTCTTTCTTTTCGAACCCCTCCCCTCCCCCCTCACGCGACCAAATTTCTCAAGATCGCGAAGACGGTCTCAAGCTCATTAACTTGCCCTAAATCCAACTTTCGTTCACACCCCGCCGTTTCCAACTTTGGCGCTGAAGAAAATGTCTTTGATCAAGCAAATGGACGGTGTAGTCCTGGATGTGGATGTCGAGAGCGGCGCCTCGATCCCGGAGAACCGAACAAGCACGGCAGTCGACTCCGAAATCAGTTGCAAAGACATTCTCGACCTCGAAAACCTCGATCCAGCACTCGATAGAAAGATGCACCTGGTTAATAATGTACGATTGCAAAAAAGAGCAAGATGTGGCGAAAGGATAAAACAAACACGATGGCAAGGAAAGATGGCGCAGAGGTTAGCCGAACGGCTTCATGCAAAGTTGACCTGACCCAGTAGTTGATCTTCTCTCCTTTCTTCATCCATCCTCCTAGCCTTTAAGCCTTCTTTCTTCCTTTTACTAGTGATTCTCTAACTAGAATTGAAGGCTATTGATGAGATCGGCTGGACCACGTATCATGCCAAACTATTCTGCCTCAGTGGCTTCGGGTATGTACAAGCCACGAAACAAAGGAAGCAGACATTCCACTGTCGTGTGCCTAGATTGTTTTCTTCCGAGGACCAAGCTGTGCGCCCTTTACTAATTGCACCCAACTTTGAAGTTACGCCGTCGACTCGATGACAACCCTTTTCCAATCCGTTATTGCGGGCCAAGCCTTCATGGAATTCGGGCAAGTGGGATACGCCAACGCCCTCACAATCTCCACGTACGCCGGTATGCTCACGGGAGCCATTTTCTGGGGGTTCGGAGCCGACATGATCGGTCGCAAACACGCTTTCAACATCTCGCTATTCATATCCGCCATTTGCTGCATTATCTGCGGTGCAATGCCCAGTTGGCCAACACTCAACCTGTTCGTCGCGCTGCTTAGCTTCGGCGCCGGCGGGAACCTCATCTTGGACACAGCTGTGTTTCTTGAGTATCTTCCCAGCAACAAACAGTGGCTCTTGACACTGCTCGCTTGTTGGTGGGGTGTAGGACAGGCCATTACGGGTTTCATCGCCTGGGGCTTCATGGTTCCTGGGAAGTGGAATTGCGAGGATGTCGAGACTTGCACGCGCGACAATAACTGGGGTTGGCGATACGTCATGTTTACCGGCGGCGCTCTCGTCTTCGTCATGTCCATTTTACGAATCTCTGTCGTCCGACTACGCGAGACTCCAAAGTACCTCTTGGGTATCGGCGAGAATGAACAGGTTGTTGAAACACTTCAGGCTATTGCGCAGAAATATAACCGAAAATGCAGTCTCACCGTCGGCGACCTTGAGGCTTGCGGCACGATCCAGACGGCACACAGCTCCAATCGATTTTCTTTTGCTGAGACCATGATCCATATTCGCGGCCTTTTCCCTACCAAGAAAATGACGCTCTCTAGCTCGTTGATCATTCTTTCTTGGACATTGATTGGTCTTGCATATCCGCTCTTCTACGTCTTCCTACCGTAAGTCCATGACTAGCTGCGGGGATCAGTACCCTTGTCAAACTACACGTACTTACACTGGTTCCAGGGTTTACTTGAAGAACAATGGACGGGTCTTTGAGCGCAGTACATTCGAAACTTGGCGCAACTATACCCTGTCCAACATTAGTGGCATCCCAGGCCCTGTTCTTGCAGGCTTCCTGTGCAACACTAAGCTCGGTCGGAAATACACCATGGCTATCGGCGCCCTGATTTCCATGGCTTTCTTCTTTGCATACACCGCTGTCAAAACAGCGGATCAAGACGTCGCTTTCACCTGCATGATCGCCTTCTTCATTAACATCTACTACAGTACACTCTACGCATACACACCCGAGGTCCTCCCGAGTGCCCACCGCGCAACCGGAAACGGAATTGCTGTCGCGTGCAACCGTATCATGGGCATCATTTCAGCTATTGTAGCTACAGAGGCGGACACAAGTACGTCGGCTCCGCTTTACGTTTGTGCTGCGCTGTTCATCGGCATGGCTGGTGTTTCCGTACTTTTCCCTTACGAGCCATATGGACGTCGCAGTTCTTAGAATGGGGGCTCTTGAGATCGTCTCTGGAAGTGACTTGGTGGAGATGAGGGGAGGGGTAAAGTGAGACTGGAAAAGAACTCGGAGAGGTTATCCAGGCGCAACGGCGAGGGCGGAAATTTTTGTTGCATCTGAGATATCCTTGTATAATATTGATTGAATAAGAAGGGCCTTCAACATGGCTATCACAACATGCCGTTTAATGTATGACTCGAAAGCAAAAGGCGGCGTAGTTGGTTGTATTGATTGAGTCCTATGGCCATCAACTGAAAAAGGTTGAGATGCCAAGAAGTGCTGGCCTAGAAGTGCACAGATTACTCTGGAATAATGCATATCAAGAATTCACAGCTTATCCACGAAACGGACAATCTGGCCTCCGTTGTTTTCGCCTCCCTCCTCGTTTCTGTACAAAACTTGTTTTCCAGCTCGCCTTGGACGACAACGAAGGGCCATTGCTAAGACGTGAAATGATGGGTAAAACGACGTCTTGCATGGCGTTGTGACCACTATTAAGCCCTGCAGCCTTCTTCTTTGAGCTCCCAATCAGCAACGAATCGCGCCCGAACTTCGCGTCCCTGCAAACCCTTGGCGGTGATCTCCAACTCTTGTCCTGGCATCAAGTCCACCATATTATCCGACCAGAGTGGCTCCTTTGCCGTCTCCCTATCTACATCTGTCCAGGAAGGCTCAATCCATACACCCTTGAGGGGTTGGTTTGCCTTGAGTGTGACAGCTGCGTCCCACTCCTCGCCATCCTCTCCAGTAATTTTCTTATTTTCAACCGTGACGTCTAGTTTGGTGTCTTTGGGCCAGTGTAAATAACGATATGGTTCGGGCCAATCTACGATGCGCGCCAGTGTTTTTCCAGAGGCGGGGTCTTTGAGGACAGCTTCAAGCACAATAAGACTGTCGTCATCCCAGGTTGACTGGGCTGGAAGCTTGGCTACTTCGTTGTTCCGACCGGCTTGGAGAAGTACACGGCGCTCAGCAATCTCACTCGAAAGCTGTGAGTATTCTCCCTTATGGAAGTCATAAGCCTGGAGGGAGAGAAGTAACTCCACATCCTCAGATTTGGTACTGTGTGCGAAGATCTCAAACGACGGTACCTCCGAATCACGAGGTCTGTCCTCGTCAATCCACCGAGTAGAAGGGTCCCGATCCACACCTAGAGAGATGGGGGCGAAGGCGCGACGAATAGTGTAGTACGATGGCTTGGGCCGAACAAAGTAGTCGACATACGCCCAGGACGTACCAGGATACACGTCATTGAGCTGCCAGATGATCGTGCCTGCGCAGCGCTCATCCCCAGGGCCATTGAAAAGACGCTTCCACTGTCGAAGAGCGAAGCCGTAAGCCTCGGACTGTAAAAGCTGTGATGCATAAACAAAGTTCTCTAACTTGGTCATGTCAAAGCGGAAGTTCTCTGCCAAGTAACGGGCAATGCGCATGTGGGCGCCATGGCCTTTGTTATGACAGTCGATAAGACGAGACTGCGCATGGCGTTCGGTGGGGGAGCTACCTTTGAGGAAGTAGTCGACGGTGCGCTGTACTGGGAACCCATGCATTCCGAATTCGGACACAAAGCGGCCCGATATGTTCTTATACTCTTGGTAGGGAAGTTGTTCGAGGTGCCATACCGACCATTGATGGATATCTCCTACTGTAGTGTCGTTTGGCTTGTTTCCAGCTCCTCCCCAGGGGGAGTTGGCCCAGTAAGGGACAGCAGGGGCAAGGTTGGCGACTACTTTTGGGAGGATATCGAGGTAAATGGCCCTCTGCGGGAAAGAAGTGCCCTCAAAGGGTCCAGTGATGTCCGAATAATTGTATTTGACGCTGGGATATGTTAGTTCGTGTTACCCCTTTGGTACTTCTAGACCTCTGGCAATCTCTTCACGCATGTATTAAGGGGGGGGGGGGGGGATCTCACCTTGTCCAATCCATAAGCATAAAGTCCTCATTCCCACCACATAGAAGAGCAAGAGAAGCCCTGTTCCTAATTCTCTTGGTTTGAATCTCGGCCTCTTTCTTAACACTGTCAAGGAATTCCTTATATGTAGGGAAGTCACCACAGGCAAAGGCATAATCATGCCAAACAAGAAGACCCAATTCATCGCAGGCGTCAAAGAAATCTTGAGTCTCGTAGATACCGCCACCCCAAACCCGAATCATATTCAGATGATTATGCTTTGCGATACGCATCCAGTCAAAATAGCGCTCGCGAGTAATTGTTGGGAGGCAATTGTCTGCAGGAATCCAGTCTCCACCTTGGGCGAAAATGTCGCGACCATTGACCCGGAACATGAACGTCGTCCCCGGTGCATCTTTCAGTGGCTGTTGGACCAGTTCAATTGTCCTGATTCCAAAGCGGGTGTTTCGGGAATCAATGGTACTCGATGTGATGTTGGAAAGCGTCACCTGGACTGTCCATAAATTTTGGGCGCCCTGCCCATTCGGCCACCACAACAAGGGATTTTGGACCGTTGTGTTGAATTTCACTTTGCCATTTTTGGGAACGTCTTGAATAGCGGTGAAGATGGTCGCGCCAGTAGGATCAACGAGGGACAAAGTTACTTTGTCTCCAGCAGGTGTACCGTCCACCTCCACATCCACGGTGATAGAGGCGTTTGCATGATCCGCCGCTAGTGTATGTTGCACAAACACATCCTCGATACGTGTTCGATACGTCTCAAGATAAACTGGTAGGTAAGGACCGCATGTCAGGAGAATCGGCCCCCAATCCCACCCCCAATGATACTAAAGACGAATGTTTTAGTGTGATTGAACAGTTTCGGCTGGCACACTGCTTACCTGAGCTTTGCGTGCAAAGTTTCTCTTGGGATCTCTCATCAGGAGATCCTGACGCCTCGCCCCGTGTTTCTCTTCGAGCTGCTTGCCAATCTTGAGCGGACTCTCGAAGAGGATGACAAGCTCATTCTCCTCGCCGGGCTTCTGCAGAGTAGATGCAATGGGTATGCGGGCTGGGATAAACATGTTGTCGCTCTTGAGAATTTCTTTTCCATTCAGTGTTACTGTTGCGAAGGTATCCAGACCTTCAAACACGAGGTCGACATGCGGGGCGACTTCGGTGTCTGTTGGAGTTTTGAAGCTGGCTCGGTACTCCCAGTCTGGTGTTCCCACCCATTGCACTTTGCGCTCATTTTCACCAATTTGATGGTCTGGGATGATGTTGTTCGCCAGGAGTTCCATCTGGATCACGCTGGGAAAGAATTTGACTGGACTCCATTGCTCCAGTTCGGGCATCTCGCTAGCCTTTGGTGAGTTGTTCCAGGCGGCAAGACGCCATTCCCACGTGTCAAGGTCTATTTTATCCTTCGCCACAGATGTGACGTCCATTTTCTTGAAGTAGGTGGGAATGAGCTAGTGGGTTGTAGAAGAATCAATATCGGCAATATGTTAACAGAATGTACGAATAATAAGTGTGGTACTGACTTGCACTTGCATATATACCATGTGCAAATGTATCGAAATTGTTTCAAGTCAATCCGCTTTAATCGTATATTGGGACAGCAATGTATTAAGCTTTGTATATAAAGAAGGCAGGTAATCTCACCAGAAAAATGGAGATGCTTTGCTCAACCTCCTAATCAAAAATAAGCACCCGACCCTTTGGACAGACACATCATAGCGGAGTTAGTCGTTGCAACGATGTCTCCTCCACCAGCCGTAAAAAGTCTAGCGATATCGAGCCAAGGGTCGGGTGGTGAATTTGACCTGTCCCGAAACTCCGATCAGCTTCGGTGCGTTTCTTGGCCTGGGGTAAAAGTAAGAATTGTCCTGTGCACTGATCTCATTGATGCATGGAAGGCTTTAGATAAAAAAGTTGGACACAGCTATTGATTTGCCTAGGGGAGTGAAAATAACAAAGCCTGAACGAGGGGTAATGGAGTAGCGCTTTGAGGTCGGCAGATCGGTTCGGTCAGCTTATGGCAGGGGGACTTGTGGAGACTCGATGAGGGGAGCTTTTGGACTCATCGAAGAGCTATTACAGCATTGGGGCAAAGCAAAGACCCTTGCTAGCCGTAGGATTGATGAGGGTGGTGACCCCGTGCATCCCTAGGCTGGAAGGAGACGACCCTTCGCCGGCTGAGAACCACCAAGTAACACATTTGGCCCCATGCCATAAACCATCAAGCGGCCGACGATTAGTTGAATGATTAATTGGTAGACGTCTTTCTTGCATTGTAATTGTACGAGTACTCTATTCGATATGTGCACGCTCTACGGAGTAGTGATTGTCTCATAGTACCGTAGCCGCAGGTGCAGTTGGTAACGAAACCAGCTTTGACTGTGACTCAAGAAGAGCCTGTAATGTATCCAAGTCTCTAAGAGCCTCTTCAACACTTTGCTTCTTATCACCTTCTCCCTTGACTATGCTCGCTGCGAATGCCTCGATCTCATTTTTCACTCCAGCGTTCGGTGTAAACGTTTTTGTCTCATCCGTTTGCTCCCCGCCGGCACCAGCTTTGGTCAATGTGTAATCTCCGGGCCTTATACGCACGCGGCCCTTGGTCGTCGTTACCTCAATGGAAAAACCAGACTTGAATTCGGTACCAAAAGAAACACAGAATGTTCCGCTCGCGCCATTTTTAGTGACCATGAGGGAATGCACCGTGTCCACAGGTGGGAGCTTCTCCTGGAGGAGCGTTGTAACTGACGTCAAGCCTGAAATTTCGTCGCCCAAAGCATTCAGCGCAAGACGAAGACTGGCGACGAAGTGGACTCCCCCGTCAAGCAGAAAGCCCCCCTGGTAGTTTGGTACCTTTCTCCCTGTACGGAGTAAGTGTAAGCTTGAATTAGTTCATGGCCAAACCCTGTATCCTGTCTGGCAAAGACTTACAATCAGTGTTGAAAAACTTGTCATTGTCTTTGATCAGGGTGAACATCTCCATATTGAAAGTAACGACCTTTCCCCCGAGCTTTTGCAGAGCGTCGGCCCCGCCTACTAATGCATCAACAAAGCGGAGATTCTCGCCCACCGACCAGATTGGTGGGTTGGCAAGCTTACGGTACCATTGGATTAACTCCACGGCTGTCTTAACGTCTGGGGCGATTGGCTTCTCGCTTAGCACGTTCTTGCCCGCCGCGAGAGCCTTTCGGATGACCTCCGGTTGGTTATTGATGGGTATACAGATCACGACCGTTGTGATATCCATTCTAGCGAGCAGAGCATCTAGCGACCGGTCGACGCTGGAAGGAGAGTCGTAGTAAACATCGTCAATCTTGGCTTCTTTGGCGAGAGTTTCGGCAGATTTCTGGGACCGCGAATAGATAGCCTTGAGGTCAAGGGAGTCGGTACTCTGAATGGCTGGGAGGTGCTCTGGAAAATTGTCAGAACAGCAAACAGGAATCCGTCGCGAATGGGCTGCGGGTAACTACCTTCCCTAGCAAAGATGCCAGCCCCAAGTAGCGCAATACCGATCTTTGAGGCCATTTCTTCACCAAAAGGATTTTGAAGAAATCGATAAAGTTATTGTGAAGATTAATACGTCGCCTCGTCTTTGTTGTTTTAAATGCTATGCGAATGAAATAGAGGGACTAGTGGTACTTGAAGACTGACAAGAGGGGGGAGCTCTCGTCTCACGCCTTGGGCCTTGGGGTGGTAGTAGTTTAGTCTTCCGCACGTTTGCCACACCCCATACGGAGTACAGGAGCGGGGTAAACACGGACACCTCCCTTGCATGCTGGGGGGCTGGGGTAGTACTGGGGGGTCAGTGCTCCGAAAGGCAGGCCATGACTGGTTGAAGTGCGGAGTGATGGATGTTTCTTGCCCGGAAGAGTCTTCTCCACTCTTTTCCGAACCGATATACCGCCCTGCATGGCAACTGCTCAAGCCAAATTACGGACTCGGCACTCGATTAATCACATCACCAAGAATGTAGTTCGGTTGGTCGGTTAGACACTTTGTCGATCATTTGCACACCATCCAGGGTAGTAGCCAGTGAGAGTAGCCAGGAAACCAATACAATTCTTGACCCCTTGAAAGTACGGCAAATGATTGACAAGACAAATAATAGAGTAACTCTTCCGTCCCGGGAACCGATTCATACGGGGGGTGTGGCACCCCCTCAGCTATCTTGTCGGGTGGACGGAGTACTCCTCTCCAGATCCACCAATTCGGAATGTGAGACTTATCTTCTCTTCTTCTTGATTTTGATGCTTTTTTGGCCCGTCATTTGACTCAACCGAATATTCGCATGTAGCTTTCCTTACCAGGGATGTCCTTCATCTCTGTTTGGTAAACGGGGCTTTTGAATCGCATGAACGGAAAGACAGGAAGCTCACCGGCCGAATGAAGACGAAGATGTAAGGAGATAGGCCATTCGAAAGCCCCTCCCTCGTCAGCCTGCCTGCTGGGTTCTAATCGAGTACAGGTTCAGATTGAATTCGTTCCAACCTTGACCCACACACTCTCGAATCTAGAGCTGTTCAGTCATAGGGAGCACTTGATGTCAGATAAAAATTTACTGTGTCATTCTCCCAAGACTTTGTTTGTCTGGTCATCCGGAGAAGTCAAAACTCCAAACTCGCAGGAACGCCAACCATAATATACCTATATATTGGGACCTAAGATACCCGCGATTCTCTGGATATTTATGGCACGATTTGGTTCTTCGTTTCCATCTTTATCTTCCATTCAACAACCCATCATTGTTTCGAATCCTACCTTACAGCGTCGCCCTCTCCTCCAAGAAGTCCATACTTTTCGTGCTATTCCATCATAAACCTTTTTAAAATACTGAAAGTACAATACAGCAAGCCATCATGCCTGCCACAAAGACAGAGTATGCATTCCAAGAGCCTGTCACTGTACGTCTCTCAGACGAAGAGCGTTCCTCAGGAAAGATCAGCGAAGAGAATCTCGGCGTTGCCATCTCGGCCATGCACCGTGACGGCCTTGTGGTTCTTGAAAACGCTGCCGAGATCGATCATGTAGACAAGATCAACTCCATTCTCAGCACTGAGGCTGAGGAGATGGCCAAACTTCCTACTACACACTTTAATGAAGTGAGTCTAATGGCCTTGACCCTCTATTATCTCTCAATTAGAGATGCAAAGACGCTAATTCTGTGCATAGAACTCAATTGACGGAAGGCCAACCGGAAACATGTCACAGGGGCCTCCCTTGGTTCCTGAACTTATGTATGAGGATATTTGGGCCAACAAGCCAGCGGCTACTGTTATCAGCGCCATTCTGGGGCCCCGCCCTCGCGTCAACTATGTAAATGGCAACACTGCCTTGGGCGGCTTCTCCGGCGCTCGACAACGAGTTCACGCCGACTTGACCTTCAATCACGGCCTCTTCCCTTTTGCCATTGTCACAAACTTCTACCTCATTGACGTGTCGCCTGCGAATGGTTCAACCGAGCTCTGGTTGGGCTCACATCGAGATACATCCTTCCGCGACCACAGGAACTGCAAGGCTGTCACCGAAGAAGAGGTCAAGGCCCCCACCAATGATGACTACGGAAAGACCGTGGAAGCCGAATTCGGAATTCGTGATGATCTTCTTGAGGAGCGCCGCCGCTGGGCACCTCCCATCCAGCCAATTGTCAAGAAAGGTTCCGTCGTGCTCCGGGATCTCCGCCTCTGGCATGCCGGACTCGCCAATCCCTCATCTGAGCCACGCATCATGCTTGCATTTGTTCATACCCCCTGGTGGTACCAATGCCCAGCCCGTGTCGTCCTACCAGCTGCCACGAAGGATCTCACGGATAAATGGGCGAATCGTGAGGAGAGCCCCATTGACTATTGGGCAGAGTTTGTGCCCGCTCACCTTGACCATAAGAAGGTCAAGTTCAATCCCAATTTTAGTAGTGCTAATACGGGCTATCTTTCAATGCTTCCCAAAGGCATTAATATGGGTTTCGTTTTCGGTGACTGAACGACAACAGGAATTGAAAATGATTTCAGAGTTGCAATTGTTTGACTTTCCGTCTTTTGTATTTAACTTTTCTGATTTTGAATATTACAAGCATTGTTTGAAAGTAGCGAATCGACATGCCAATTCAGTGTTAAGTAGACGTCATTATTCATGTGATATACGTCAAGGTAGTCGCTAGGTACGTGAGCAAGACCCCTCAACGATGACGATGACGTGTGTTATACGTGTAGTAATCTAGAATTGAATTGCATATGCCATTTACGTTAGTCAATGAGGTGTCAGATGAAAACCATAGAGGTCGTGCGTCCAAACTGTCATCATAGTAGTAACAAGGAGTTACTAATTTATCTTCTATGTATCTCGACTCTCAAGATCGCCGTGCTGTTGTCCTACAGTGCACTTCCAACTTTGCCCTTTATCATTTCTCACTTTATTCATGATCAACACATAATCAAAAGAGGTCTACCACAAAAGCTGAGGGCACGTACGGCACTCAGAGTCTATCTTTTCGGCACGCACTAACTACAGTCATATGCATAGCATTCCTATAACAAGACATGCTTGACAGAGATAGATAACCTAAATGTTGCGGGTATTATTAATCGTGTAGCGCGTCATGTCCTTGAGGAAGCCAAGTGCCTCAAGATCGTGTTCGAGCGCCTGATGAAAAGGGTCCTATGCTAGCAATCAGTATTGTTGAACCGCCCAAAAGGAAGAGGGAGAGGATCGTTAGGATTAAAATGAGACTTACAGCTGATACGGCAGCCAAGCCTTCCTCTCCGTAATATCCTGCCAAACAAACTACAATCTCTGCATCCTCGCGCGATGGTGCTATTGCAAGAACCTCAAGTCCAGGTAGGACTTCCTGAGAGGTCAGGTATTTTTCGAAAGCCGCTGCAATGGCGGGCTGACTCTTCCTCGGCACCTTAAAGTGAGAAACTGAGAAGAAGTTTGAGATTGTCGTTTTGGGAGAGCCAGGAAGGATAAGATGATGGCTTGAGTGAAGTTAAAGTTAGTCAAGGGTTTCAGAACGAAGAATACCCAGACGCCTTAGATGATCATCCTTTCGGAGATAGAATTCTCAAGCTACGATTCAACAAACATCGAGGCTGTGGTGATCTTCTTACCATGTGAATGCAGCGTCAGTTGGGTGAACCAGCTGCCCAAAAGCAGGCTTAATAGATTGATATTGATCTCCTATATATAAACACTCAGATCAGCAGTGAAATTCGGGAAAGCTACTTGCCGATGAAAATAGTTCGTTTGGTCCTGGACAATTCCAATAGAAATCGTTGTTCCATACGTACCCGGCTCGAAGATATCTTTTTCCTCGGCCGATGTCCAATCAGCAACAAGTCCAGCCATTGTATTGTCCTCGATCTGGTCCGCGACGAAATTCTGGCGAAATATGGGGAATGAAGAGGATACTTTCGTTATATCGCTATAAACTTTATCAAACTGCCAATTCATAAGCTTCTCGACGCTTGTTCTGGACTGGAAGAGTTCAAATCACCTCTTTGGTTGGAAGGGCGCTTCGTCGAAACGAGCAAATTTCAGTGAGTCGGCCTGGTCCATCGACCTTGGGGTACACAATGGGAAGAGACATTGTATCGCAGTTGTGAGAACTTGGTGGTTGCCAGATTGAAGGGAAACCTGGGTAGTTCATCTATTGATAGTTGAGTGAAGATGCGTATATGGGGACGAATTAGAAATGGTAGAACAGTGGTCTCTGTTATGTACAGCAAGGCGCATTGTACACAGGACAGGCGTTTGAGATAAGATAAAACCAACCAATTAATTATGCTATCACAGTTCCAACACATTCCACAGCGGCGACCCTCCAATGGTAAAAACAAGCTGTCCACCTGCCGAGCTCAGGAAATTGCCATCCTAATTCAAGTGCTCAATGGGGCGGGGTGTCATTCTACTTGGTTTAGTGCAACGATGCATTCTTCGGTTCAGGTTTCATACTCTTCCATATCCACCAGACGTGAAGCTTGGGAAATCAGAACGAGATAGCGTACAGGTTCGGAAAGGCACATTCTGAACCGAAATGGAGCTCCCGCTCCCCGCATTTCTAGAGTCCGGGCGCCTACTCCGTATGCCACAAGGAACTAGCAGCTTGCAGATTGCTTATTAGCTCCATTAAAGATTATGCATTTGGAGCCCTGAGCCAGGGATCACTACTAAATCGTGCCCGCCCAGTCAATGAGGACGACCAAGGAAATGACAGTGGCCGTTACCCCAGATTCTCATGACTAGCCTCATATGCAGCATAGTCTCGCGTGGCCTGTGTCTACTCCGTAGCTTATAATCCCCAATGTGCGCTAAAAAATCTGGAACCCGGGGGTCTCTCAGAACATCATCTTGGTCAGTCATTCAGCCAGCCCGGGTCGGTTCGGCCCCCCCCCCCCATTCCCTTACCCTGGTAAACAAGGATTAATAGAGCCAATAGCCAAGCTATCGCTATCAAGACTCATCCTATGCCCTTGTGAGACCCTCTCCACCATTCCACTTTCTGGCTAGTTGATCAATCGGGAAAAGTCCACTTCCTTTATCCAAATAATATGGAGAGTCGACGTCGATGGCTTATGACTTTCCGTCCGATTTCAACAGTTCGGTGTGTTTCTACGATCTTGAAACAGATGGAGTCAGTGTAACCAGTCCACACCCTTGAGTTGCTCTGAGTAAGTGGGGAAAAAGTGGTAATATTTTCTAGGAAAAGAATAGCATAGCTATGAAATAAAAGAGAAGTGCGATTTGCTAGTCAAGACCGCGTTGTTTCCAACAAGCAGGCTACATCTAGTCGGGCTAGTTAGTTGAAACCGAAATCTATATCCTCAAACCGAATCAGAAGCTACCATCTTCTCTTGCTCCGTAACAGTTATGGCAGCATCCTCCTTCTCAAGTTTCGCATCGGCATCTGTGATACGATAGCGGTGAACCTCGCGCTGGAAGAACCGAGGAGAAACCCTGTCGGCAAAGAGCTTGTCCATCTGTCATGTTGCCAAGGCTGTTAATAGGGGAGGGAAAGATTGGCAGGCAAGATTTTCTACTCACATCGTCGTAACTAAGACCCATGGTTTCTGGGATGAAGAAGAAGACTAGAACACAGATTGGGATACCGAGGCCAGCAAAGACAAATCCAACCTTTGCGCCAAGGTTGCCTGAATCTGGATTGATCATGTAAGGGCTGACAAAGCCGATGACCCAACCAGAAACACCCTGGGCCATACCCACAAGTGAGATGGTGATAGGCCGGAGAGGAGGCGACGAGACCTCCGCGGCGACTGCAAAACCAACAGCGCCAATGCTAAGCTGGTAAACGATAGCCCTGGTAATTGACGGTGAGTTGGGTTTTCTTAAATATTAATCATCCAAGCAAAGACTACTTAGGGGCCTTTTCGTGTACATAGTGGATAGGTTTTTTTCCTCTGAAGTAGCCGGAGTAGGAGTATAGCCCTGCGAGGCTGGCCAACTAAAATGAGAGAAAAAAAAAGAAAAAGACTACTTACCAGAGGAAGATGCACACGAGAGTTACCCAGAGAGCAGCAGAGTTATCATTCAAAGTCCCCATGATACCCATAATCTATCGAAGGCTGTGTTTAGTCCCCATATGGTGATGATTTAATCGGGACCAAGCATGCAATTAGAGGAATCTTATACTCACAAGTTCAGTAATAGTAAGGGTGATCATGCCATAAAGCAGAAGCGGACGGCGACCAGCTGTCTCGATAAGGGGAAAGGCGCAAATATTAGATGCCAACATGATGACGAATAATGCAACCGAGACTTTGAAATATTCCTTAATCTTAAGCAAGGATAAGAAGTAAGTGACGTATCCTAGAACAAAAGACGCGCCGATAAACTGTTGAGCTATGGCAGGCAGGACAGAGATGAGAGTTCGTTTCTGAAATGCAGTATTTGTTAGCATCCGTACGTAGGGATGGAACCAAATGCATTTGCAACTCACGAGATTGGTTCCCTTGAAGCACTGGGCGATAGGCGGGCCCTCAAGGCCAGCAAGGGTATTCAGATGATCACTGGCGGCAATCATTGTCTTAATACGGTCAAGTTCGGCATCAATCAATAGGGTATCGGAAGAGCCATGTATGCGGATAAGCGACTTTCGAGCATTTTCTTCGTTTTGGCGATGCTTAAGGAGAAAGAATGGGGACTCAGGAAACCAAGGGTATCCTATGACGAGAGCAGCAACGAAGCAGAATTGAATAACGACAGGGATTTGGTACGACCACTTGTTGTCGATGAAGTTAGTACCATATGCAACCAGACTGCGTGTAGTCATCATGTTAGCAATGTTGGAACAAATGGCGGAGGAAGAACGTTGGTGAGAGCTCACGTTAGGACAAACTGCCCAAGCACAATAGATCCATTCGTGAGACAAAGGAAGAGGCCTCGAAGCTCCGGACGGACAGTTTCACCAATCCAAACCGGGGCTATGACGAAGACAACGCCAAAGCCAACGGCATTGACAAGACGACCGCCCAAAAACAGCGTCCATTCCTTGCTGGCAATCTGCATTGCGATTCCGACGGAAGTAAAAAATGATCCCACTACAATGGTGTGCTTTCGACCGATCCGATCCATGATCTGGCCGCAAATAAGGACGCCGATAATATCGCCAACTGTAGAGACGGCAGACCAGGCAGATTGTACCTAGGCATGTGATGAGAATATGGCGACTATAATTTCATCAATCATTGAACCCGATTGCTTACTCTAGCTTCGATGAGGTAGCCCGATGGCTGATCAGGAAACGGGATGCCCATCCGACGCTGGAAGTGAGGCATGGCGGTGATGGTACCAGCAATCAAAAAGTCGAAACCTAAGCAAAGAAAACAGATTGTAAGTCATTCCATCGGCATCACCCATATGCCTTCTTGATGGTTGGAAATAAAACTCACCCATCATCATAGAGCCGATGGAAGTAAACAAAGCCCAGAGGGCAAACCGTTTTTGTTTGCCCAGAATTGTCCATTTTTTCTCGGGCTGAATCTGGGTCCAGTCGTGCTGAGTGACAGCCATATTGAGAGATGGAGGTCAATTGCAATAGAAGTAATGATAACGAGAAATCAATAAGAACAACAAGAAATACGAAATTAACAGTTGAATTGGTGAGGATGCGTCAATGGAGCAATTTGCTAAAGATATTCGATCCGACTCAGCTCAAGTGTCAAACCTCGAAGCTCCAAAGACGAAAAGAAAAAAAAGGTACTTTTCGTGGTCGTTACCTGAACTTCTTATATCAATTGAGTCTCAGCGAGGCGAGGGATGTGTGCTGTGCCATTATCATAGTCTGCACGAAGTTGAATGTGGCTAGACGATATTCGCGAGGGTGCAGTTCTGAGCTACGACCAGGGTGTAAAGGGGCATTCACGTGCGCTCTATGGCCAATATCAAGCATCCAAAGGTTCAGCTTCTACCCCGGATCGAAGACTGGAAGCCAGGGGGTATGATCGGGACACGTCGGGTGGGAACTCGGAGAGAAGTTAAGATGTATCAATGAGACACTAGTTTCGGCAAGAGGGCGTGTCCTAAAGGGATGGGCTATAGGAGGGGGGGGGGGATACACAACAATATTGGGAGACTGTCCTCTTCACCGACAGCTGGTAAGTGGGTGTTCGTATTGGTTCTCTGTAACGTTTGCTGTATTTGATAGTACAATCCCTGAAATGTACCTCGGGACTCGTATTTGATGGGATGCAACGCTTTTCCTTTGCTGCTTCATGGAGAAATTGCAAAGTTGCTTATTTGGTCAAAACAGGCGAAGTTGGTGGCCCAATGAGACTCAAAAGAGCTCTGCTATGATGGAGAGTGTTAAGAATGGAGGACTTTGGATGACACTCTTGATTTGCCTACGGTGTACTCCGCAATAGTTGATCGTACTTCCCCAGATGGCACATACCGTTGGGTGAAGCGGGGTACAGAACGTGCGCAGAAGCTAGGGCTTGATAAGAATGGCCATTGCCGAAAAAGAGGGATGAGGAAATCAAGATCCGGGTCCCATGAACCGACGAGAGTGCGGGGTTAGAAGAAGCTTGGGGTGTGCAGCTTTGCAGAATACCTATGAGACTCCTGGTATTAGAAATCATACCCACTTGAGATAGATGATGAAGTTGGGACCAAGGGATATTGTTTTGTTGTAAATGGCCAAGGAGTCAATGTGACTGTATCACGCGCGGTGCCAAAATAGGATCATCTAAGCGATCAACAACAAGCGTTGGACAAACTAAGATCTCTCAAAAGGCCAATTGAAACTTGCGGTATTTCAAAGCGGCCAAAGGGTGCCTTTGTGAATGACAGATGACACGGCTGGTTAAGGGGATAATAAAGTTGGTTGGTCACAGTAGACACGGGCTATCTTTCTGGAGGGGTTAATGGAAGGGCTGAGCTGAGTGCGGGAGTCCACTAACGACTATCGAAATAGGTCTAGCTAGAACACATTGACGACGACTGCTCCACGATGGTTCGTATACCCCGCAAACCCCAGGTTTACCCCAGCATTTGGCTGTGTTTGGGGGAACCGAAATTCCGATTACTGAATACTACAGATATGGTTTCCCTCTCCGTTCCACTGGAATTATGCACTATTCATTTTGACAAAGAGGGGGCAAGTCAAGTCAGTCAGCAGCCTCTGGCGAGCACAGGGCAGGGTACTCCTTGGCTTCTGGGGAAGCTAAAGCTAATTCCATTGTGGACAGGACTTAATCGTGCCCTAATGCAAAGAAAGGGTCCTGGAGGGTTACTAAGGGTGATGGGTAAGTTTCCACATTTTGCCAAGTACCAGATCCACTGGGTCCACTAAAAACATCCAAATTAAGTCAGATTACCACCTCGTAGTTTGTAGTACGGATTAGTAAGGGAGAAAATACTAAGTGGTAGATTCCCTGCCTGGTCCAAGAATTATGCATTTATGCATGGCCGTAATTGGACTAGCGTACTTTTAGCGAATTTTTAGCGTAAAATCGGTACCTGGCAGGGGTTGAAAAACTTACGCCTGTACCTTAGTACATGGTTCGCTATCGGTTGAAACCCCTGGAAACCGACGAACCGACAAGCCGATTGCCCGCAAATCTCTTGTGCTTTCCATCGGGTTTCATTGTACGGAGTGTAGGGAAAATGTCGCTTTCTTCAAAATGCCATCCCTGGTTTAGATCGCAGATGACCACTTGACTGAACCGAATCGTTGTGATAAGACCGAGACAAGAGTCCACTCAGAACGCCCACACCTAATCAACGAACCTATCGAGTGTTTTCGTCAAGGATTCATTTTAGAACGACCCTCTCTGTTCGCGATTATCTATCCCACTTGCTTGATTGCGGGACGCGAAGTGAGAGCAAGGGCATGAACCAGGCAAATACTAGCCAGACAAACCGAGAAAAACCTGCCCCTTCCGTTCCGAACCTTTCATCCTGTATCTAAACTCCCTTATTCGATTTCATGGATCCACTCAATTGTACACCACACGCCCAGCACATGTCGGTATGGTGCGGTAGCGAAAGCGGTGGCAGTTCGGTCCAGGACCTCCGACCCGCCAACGGTGATGCCGGAGGAGACGGTGGAAACAGCATGGCCGGTGGAATGAACAGCCCAAGTACCAACGATGATGGTCCCTCGAAGAGACGCCGCCTATCCACTGGGGAGCGCCGTGTTATCAACTATCCGAAGAAGCGTGCTTCGGTGGCCTGTGACATATGCAGGTCCCGCAAAACCCGGTGCGATGCTCGTCGTCCAACTTGCTCATTTTGCGAGCAACTTGGGATAGAATGTGTTTACCGTAGGAATGAGGAGCAAAACCAGCGACAAGCCCAACAACCAAGGTAGGTGTCTACTGCTCTCCCGCTCTCCCAGGCTTCGTCCCTTCAGTCTGATCGTGTATCCCTCTGGGTAGTAATACTATCTACCTTGGCATGTCCTCCTCACAGTACTTGCATAAGCCCTCCACTCATCTGCCTACCTGTTACGTAGCCTACAATCTAACCTCGGCATAGAGTTGAACCATCACACGTCCCTATTTCCGATAACTCACCAGTCTCAATAAATGATGCAAGAGAAATCCTGGAACGCCTGGCCGCCATCGAATCTCTCCTACGAGATCTTCCACGCGCAGTACAATCTCCAGGGGACACCATCTGCTCCAACACAAGGTCGGCTCCTACCAGACCCTGGCCGCTCGATACCATCTACACGCCTGAAAGCCAGAATGTTGGAGGTTTTTCATGGCATTCGTATCACCACAACCCTCTCTCACTCCCTGTGATGGGTGGCACAACGAAGTTCAGACCGATCTTAGGATTCAGCCTTCATGGGCTATCGCGCCTAGCCAATCAGCAGGGGCCTCCAGAAGAATTGATTCCTATGTGTGATTTGGACCTGGACCAACAACTAGAGAGTGAACTTCAGCGGCCGGGGGGGTTGCTTCGTGAAGCAATTATAGGTACAACGTCGTCGTCTTCTTTGCCAAATATCCCCATAAACGGCGTAACACCATCAATATCTACCACGAATACAATCAATTCGGGGGCCAACTTATCCCACCTCGATCTCTCCCCTCGACGTTGCTGGCAGCTGCAGCAAGTCTTCTCGCGCGATGTCCTCCAATGGTGTCCCATTCTCGACCCCCAGGCCTGCTTCACTTTAGTCACCCGTGTTGTGGAATCGGGCTTTCACAACCCATGCCCCGCCACGAGTATAGCCCTCTTCATCCTCGCTCTCGGTTGTTTCGCAAAGAACAGTCAGCACTTAGAGGACGAAGCGGAGTCATTTCCGGGAATCAACTACTTTCGAGCTGCCTGCCAGATGATTGATGCGGAGCAGGTTGAGACCCATAGTATCGAGTACATCCAGGCCTACATCCTCATGTGCTTTTACTACTCGTACTGTCTTCGTCCTTTCCAGGCCTTTGAAGCTATCCACCGGGCCTCTACAAAACTAGTCATGCTACTTCAGTGCCGGACTCGTTTGGCCGCTGATCATCCACTCCGAGAGCTATGCAACCGCGCCTATTGGGCGTGCTACTTGTGGGAGCACGAGCTACAGGCTTATGTCTCGTTCAGCTCATATCTACTACAGGACATGCACGAGGATGTCTCTCTCCCAATGAGCGACTATGAGGAGCCCGGTATGTTTTGGTTTCTGGCCGAGATTGCCCTACGACGCATCTTCTCGCGGCCACGCCCGGGCGCATGGAACCATATTCATACAGTATATGAGCCTGTCGTGGTGGAAGAGATATCACTCCAATTGGACGAATGGAGTAATAATCTGCCAGATCCAGTCAAGTTCCCCTGCGGCGATGTTTTCTCTACATCGGACATGACATACGGTGAAGGGCCTCTACGACCACTTTTAGACCCCCGTAAGGTCTTTTTACGTGCACAGTACTATGCTGTTCAATCCACTCTCTTTTGGGGTCATGTAGTACGCCTCCTAACCTTGAAACCTCCTGCTGGCTCCTCCGTGACCGATATAACAGCTCGCAGCCCTGCTTCCACGCCACCCACATCAATCTCAACCGGAAATTGGGACAAAGGTCAAGGAAGCGACAGCCGGTTTCTCGATATCGCCGAGTACACGCATACACGCGACTGCGCTGCTAAATCACTGCACTATGCTGCGATACACCTCTTCGCCGTTGAGTCCCTGGTGCAAGATCGCCACCTGTTTCTTCTCGCCGACTTCACTGGTTTGATTACGATTCTCACCTGTCTTGTATGTACGATTTCGTCACCTCAGCTGCGGGATCTACACCACCCACGATGTGTTGATGCTATTCGTTTAGGGTGGCAGTCACTCCAGCCATGGAAATCAAGCCGAATGCTACAATCTAGGGTAGACGGTATCGGGAAATTGATGGTATCCAAGGGTCTTCTTTAGAATTGGCAGGGAATCGATGGATTCAACCTTGTCTGTGTAACTAATATACCGGGAAGCTTCGAAGGTGTTGTGGACCTTTTGGTACCGGAGTTACGCCGACGTGGCATCTACACGTCTGCTCCCTCCCAGATGCAGAACCCCGGACGATTCGTGAGCGACATCTCGGCGTTGGGCAGAGCAGACTTCCCGATCATCATACTGGAAGTGCTTACAAGTATGACCAAGTATGACGTGTATAAGGAGGATCCTCCATATGTAGCCGAGGAAGAAAACGTAACCAAATGGCTAGGGTTATAGACCATGCCAAATACTTTACTAAAGACAATCAATTTCACCAATCGTCCCATCTAGATTTTGTATCAACTCAACATGATGAGTTAACACTTGACACCATACTCAGTACACAAAAAGTATAAAAATTTCCAACCAAACCAATTCAAAGCATGACCCCGAGGCCGTCTAAGTCTCCCCCAAAGTGTAAGGGGTCTGGGTATTACACAAAGCCCCCAAAGGGCATCCTCAAGCCCCAGAGGAACGCTCGCTCGCAGCGCAGCGCAACACAGGCGACTGGAGCCGCCATACGCTCCCAATTAGAACTAGACCACCGAGGAACATCATGGAGGACAGCGACAGCAATGAGTGTCTTTGTGAGTCCCTGGTTATCGAGCCACGGCGTGATTCCGTATGAGAAGTCGAAGCCCATGGTGTTCCGAATCACCTGGGCCAAGATCAAACTCTCGCCCGAAATTTCTTTGAAGCAATCAATGTTGTAAGCAAGTGCAGCCGATCCGCCGACAACCACACTCAACATAACCATACCGATTCCGACAATAAGACCCATGTAGTGAATCTTGTTGGCAGCGCCAATACCCCAGATCAGGCTTGTCCGGTTCCTTTTCTCTTTGTTTGCCCTTTTTCTTTCTCTTGTTGTTTTCGTCGTGTGCGCTCGTCTCGAGAATCCAGCGTCGGATACAGGCTTGGTCTGTGGTGATGTGGGAAAGAATCATGTTGCGGCCGGTGCTCATCCAATCGTCGTTGATGGGGTCGGCACTGAACCAGAAGCCGGGGGCGTCCGCCGAGCGATCGTCTTGCATCCGGTCCCAGGGAATCGGCGGAAGGTCGCGTGTGGGCTGGGAGGACTTGGACGCGGGCAGGGCAGGTCGGAAGACGAGGGCGGCGAGGGCTGCGTGGGCCGAGTCGACGAGGTTTCATCCGCCGGCGCCGATCAGCCGAGAGCATTGGTAATTATACCAGCGAGCATGGGCGCAAGTGCATTGCCACCAAACAGGATCAAAACGTAAAGACTAGAACCAAATATAGGTCAGAGGGTATGGTATCCAACGAGTGAAGATGTGTTGTCTAACCTGATGTACTTTGCTCACTCGTGAGCAAAGAAAAGATCGGCAGCAGAGACCTCTGGTAAGCTCTCAACAGGCGCCAAGAGAAGGCCGATGATAATTCGATGAGCGAACCCTTCGGCCGCTGTCTTCGAATATGCAGTCCAAATCATGGGCCCAAGTCCCAAAAGACTCGTCAACACGTATACACCGCGGCGACCGAAGACCAGAGCCAATTGGCCTCTTCTTGTTGGTCTAATACCGTCTTCAGTAACCAACCTATCGTTTTCGACGTTATTGTCAACCTTGTTCTTTTTTCGGGGGGGGGGGGGGGCACTATTTCAAAAACAATCAACAGTTGAAATACCATTAAGCAGTCCAAGAAAACTCTTCTTCAAAATGTCAACAGTCGCTTCTGTGCCAGAAGACTATCCGGCCGAGATCACAGGCAGCCTGTGTGACAGGCTGTGCCGAACCCTGGATTGTAAGCCCCGGTGAGAAAGTGGAAATCAAGGTATATTAATATTGCCCATTTCACCTGAGTTTCAGTGTTTCTCTGGTGGTTTACACACTAAAACACAATATGCTAGGTTTCCTGCACAGAACCGTCATACAAATATCGGGCCGTCCATGTGCTACAGGGAGTTGATGTTGAAAACTCACCAACTCCCTGCATCAATCGTATCGATGAGATCCCCGCAGGAGAGACGAAGGGGCGGTTCCAACTCACAAGGCCAGGATCCTATGCAGGTATCAGCGACTGGCTTTCGACTTCGATTCAAAGCCTTTCCATATCATTCTACATGCAACCCTGGATCCCAGTTTGGAAACATACACAAGTAGCCGTCTCAACCCTCTACGCTGGAACCAAATCTGGTTCGCAATTGTCATGACAGAGTCTGGAGAGGTGGGGTTTTGGATTGGCGTCCGTTCTCACATTGAGGTTATCCCTACACACTATTCTGCGGAAAAGAAGATGTGGACTGAAGTCAATCTATCAATCGATGGCACGACGATGTCCAGCTATCTCCGCACTTAGTGCAGTGGCTTTCAGCCCTGGGTCCAATGCCAGCGAGGCGTCGTCTCGCGATCTCAATGCCCGTGATACCGTCGAGAGTCTGTAAGGCGTCTGGGTCTGGCTGGCCTGGGGAAGTCAGGGCCAGGAGTTGAAGGCGCAAGTCTTCGCAGGAACCATCGGCGAATGAGCGACTAAGCGAATAAACCCCGACGGATAGGCCACCACGTCGGCGAAGGGACGAATAAACTCCGACGAGGGGGCCTTGACGAATGAACGATTAAACCCCGAGGGACAGGCCGTGTCGGCGAATGAACGAGCAAATCCCGACGAATGGGCCTCGACGAATGAGCGAATAACAGTGCACTAACCCGATCAGATATCTGGCCCCACTTTTTTCAATCAATCAGGCAGATACTGCAATTTTTGGCTTTCAATCAGTGAATTTTGACCCCCATAATGGATGAGTGGTTAGCTAATCCACCGGGATTTTGCCGGAGTGGACGGTGGAATGTGGATTGAGTGCAGTGGCTTTCGACCCTGGGACCAATGCCAGCGAGGCGTCGTCTCGCGATCTCAACGCCCGTGATACCGCCGAGTCTCCCTTACGCCATATGGAGGCACAGGCGATTCGTTAGCGACGACTTCGTCTCGAATAAGGGCTCCAGAGGTGGGACAACTTGGATTAAGGGCGGGGGTCTCTTCGTACGTGAGATTCTGGCCGGGAACATCCAGGGTGAGTTTCCCACGATATCGAAACCATATAGAGGAGGCAAATATCAGCGCTGGGGACGACAAGGGGGTTTCCCTGGCCCTTCAACAGCCTATATAGATAAGTATTTACCCCAGGACACCTCACGATAGCTTCACTGAATTGCTACATAGGTACTGGGAGCCAATTAGGATAGATATCCGGCCAATCAATCAGGCATGGGCCCGATATTCTGTCAGATAATCAGTTTTGACCCCCATATATGGACTGATTGATCGGGTTAGTGCACTGTCTTGATGACGCGCGATGGGAGACGGATTTCACAATACGAATCCCCCAGACGTGTCGATCGGGAGTGTATGCGGTGGAAGTTGAGTCTACGGAGGGGAGGAAATGTAAGAGGATTGATTCGTATACCACTGGCACCTGTACGGGGCACACAAATACTGATTGATCTATCTGATGCCTGGTGTACTGGTGCTGGTGTGGTGATGCTTGGTTCTTACCATTCTGTAACTACGGAGAGTGCGGGTGGAAAGTGGATACTGTAAAGGGGAAAAAGGGGGTGGGCCAGGCCAGCACCACTGGGCTTTATTTTATGCCTTAGGCCACTACCATAGGTGTGATTCTTCGTTGATATTCCAACACCACCAATACGGTGTAGAGTGCCTCAACGGATTTAATACCGTTATCACAGGGTCACATCCAGAATACCCGGCCTTCTAGTCATATATTGCGTACAAAGAATATGCCGCCCGCGGTGGAAAGCTCATGTGACTCGGTGAAAATGGCCTCTACTGGACCGCTGCTACATCTTCGGCCCTGCACATCAGTATCGTCTCAAGGTCCGTCGCGGAGACCAGGGTGTTCGCACGCATAGTACTATGCCCGGCGGGGAGCGCACAAACTCTATCAACGGTCAAATGGGCACGCTTGGGCAGTCCCGTGGCACCATGTAATGCGCTCTTTGGCATTGATTTCTCGGAGGAGAAGGAGCAGGTCCAGGTGTACCATAAAAACAAACGTACGAAAAAATCGAAACAAGCGATGGATCAGCGCCGTCTCCTGCATCGTGGATCTTTGAGGGTATCGGACTAGACTAGATGAGCTTATCGACCAAGAGGGCCTCAGCCGCGAAGAAAGTGGAGACGAAATGGACAGATTCAGCTCGGAAAATGAGAGGCATCCAGGTGTCATCGTTCTAGCCTCAAGTACGGAGTACGGACCACTCGGATGAGTTTGGAGTGGCACCAGAGGACACTACTCTGTACGTTCCCTATTGCGAATGTCGTTGGAAAACAAAACCCCAACATTCGCTGGGATATGACGTACTATCAATTTTCTTTGTTCACTTGGATGGAAAGACTATGAGAATAATGTGGCGCTTCTTGTGCGCAGTGTTGTTAAGGGTTTCTTGGATTTCTTGGATGGCAAGCGATAATTTGGGGTTTTTTTCCTACTATTTTTGTTATGCAATATAGCTACCTGAATTACCAACACCAATGATAACATTAGGCAATGTGATATCAGATTGGTCTTTGAAGAATTCTCTTTATCTTTCCCTGTCGATCAACACATGGTCTAGTACCCGCCGATCTACCCAACTCCAACGAGATGGGAATCAAGAAAGGAAGGTGTTGGCTAAGGAGTAAACTAGTTTAGATAGGAGTTGCGCCCCGTTTACTAGTATTGGGTCCTTTGTGTGGTATTTTAGCTATTAGTCCATGCACTGAAGAGGGGCCTGGCCCCCCAAATGCAAAGTATGAGCTCAGGGACAGGGCACCATGGCATGTCGCCCCTTGCAGCTTTAGCTTTATACTACGGAGTAAACTAAACACTACTCCGTATTATCGGCCCATTTCTCGCTGCCTAATGTAAACCATTCAATCACATTGCATTCAACGGGACTTTGGGATGTCTTTCCTCCTGCAGATCAGACAAGAGGTGATCGACAGGACGGGTTCGGTTCGGCAATCTTGTGGTGGCCTCGTTGTGCTCTTCACCGTCCTCAGCTGGCATGACATCAGTAACGAGAGTCGGGGACTGGAGCGTTGGTATTAACAAGTCTTAATCAGGATTGATTCGATATGGTTACCAACGTGTTGGTAAACAACTCGAAAACAAATCAGGCGACAACTGAGTCTACTGAGTCTATTAACGTGCTTACATAATTGTGTGCACTAGTCTACTTTTGTAAAATTACATCATCACTCGAGCCTACCGTAGGCCGAGATGTCGAAGAGTAACCAAGGAAAACCCGTTTCCGGGAAGAAAAACCTATCGTTGGTCGAAAATCACTTTGCCAGGAAGGAACCCTCCGGCTGGGAATCAGGCGACAACACTCTGCAATTAAAGGCGAAAAATACGACTGGCACATGTTCTTCATCAGATTATTCCCGCATGCACCTAAAAAGCTTAGCTGCTGTCAAAAGTGGACAGCAATTTCAAAGATGAACAAGGTTGCGGAAAGAACCCCCAGATCCGTTGAAGAAAAGAATGACGTTAGACCCAATCCAGTACGGAAGGAATTGGATCCCTGTTACCTTCATGTCCGATTCTACAAAGTACGGAGTACGGACTATCGCAACTCCCATGCCGTTCTCCTCGCTCCTCAACCCACCAATGACAACCCGAA
Organism: Graphium sp. VPRI43844; assembly: GCA_019925285.1. Classification (NCBI taxonomy): domain Eukaryota; kingdom Fungi; phylum Ascomycota; class Sordariomycetes; order Microascales; family Graphiaceae; genus Graphium; species Graphium sp. VPRI43844. Next base: position 127,415 of record JADHKT010000043.1, read on the forward strand.
TTGAGATGAAGGTTTCGAACATTCTAACCCTGTTGGTCTTCTGTGTAGTAAATCGCCCGCTTTTACGTACGAGTATGATTCGGTGTTCAATTCGGGGAAAGCACGGTACTAGGACACGGTACAGAGCTGGACTTGGGTATAAAGACTCTTGAAAGCAGGAGTGCGTGCGGTTCAAAATGATATCCTATTCGTCTTCTGTGAATTGTCATGCTCGATTTTTGATTATCGGCTGACATCCAGTACTGGAATCTTCAACCAACCCTTTTCGTTGGTTGTTGATTCATCCGTTCTCTACACATTACACTCTTTTTACACTGCCTCGGCAGTTCTAGCACTCGTTCTCTACATCTTATTTGATTCCCTTTTTATTCTTCCAAAATAAATGGTCCGTCTCAGCGCCATCTGCCATACACTGGCAGTATTGGTCACAGGGATCAGGGCTCTCGATGCCCTTGCATTCCAAGGCGACCGTCCGGCCGACGCTGAACCCATTGTCGCACCAGATACAGAAGTCTCCGCCGATGTGCTATTCGAACTTCCCGTGGGTGAGGATGGCACAGGCCCAATTGACGACGATTCTGGCCTTTTAGGGTCGGAAGCCGGGGCTCTGACCGGAGTGAATAATGCTACCGAGGCATCCCCAAGTGCTCGTCGTGCCAAACGTGCTCAAGATTTTTACCTCCGCATTATGCCACTTGGTGCTTCCATTACACAGGGATATGCCTCGTCTGATGGTAACGGTTACCGCAAGGCCCTGCGTCAGCAATTGCGTTACGCCGGGTGGCAGGTTAACATGGTTGGATCGCAAAGCGTGGGTTCCATGCGAGACAATGTACGTACTGGACAGTTCTGCCTGCTTGAATTGTGTAATTAACATTCTTGTAAAATAGGAAAACGAGGGACACCCGGGCTGGGTCATTGACCAAGTCCACGAGGCCTTCGTCGGTTCCGTAGGTCAAGCACCCAACGTCATCCTCATCAATGTCGGCACCAATGATTGTCTCCAGAAACGCGACACCGGCAATGCCGGTACACGTATGAAGGCCATGGTCGACTCGATATTTGAGTCTCTTTCTACCACCACTGTTATCATCTCTTCACTCGTGCCCAGTCCCAACGTACAGGCATGTGTTCTCGACGTCAACCAACAGTACCGCTCTCTCGTCGACAGTTACAGGTCTGCGGGAAAACGCGCAGTATACGCAGACATGTACTCATTCCTGTCCCTCAGCGACATCCGATCCGACGGTGTGCACCCCACGGATGCGGGCTACGTCAAAATGGCCTCTGTCTGGTGGGATGCCATCAACTGGGCCAGCAGCGTCGGAATGATTCAACCTCCCGGCAACGAAATAGACGACACGCATGTGGGGACCGGCAGCAATACCTGTCCCAAGGTTGCCGGTAACGCTCCACCACGTGAGCAGACGCAGCTCGGTAGCGGTGAGGACGACGGAAACTACGTCCATAAATCTGCATCGCGCGGAGCCATTCTGAAAGAGAAAGCGTCTGCCAATGACCATTACTATTTTGCACAACTCGTCAACAGCGGTGGTGCCGACCGCGAAGGTTCGACGGATGAAGCCATTCGCGTGACGCTCAAATCCGGCCAGACCACCGCATACGCATACAAACTCAACACCGATGGTGCTTTCCTCGGAGACTGGATATCCTTCCATCCTAACATTGGCTGTGCTGGCGCTGTGGAACACCACTTTGCCGATCTCAACAATGATGGCCTCGACGACGTTTGGTGCATTGGTCCCACTGGCGCGGCATCCGTCTCTCTCAACCTGGGTGGAAGCCCCCCCACGTTCAAAAACATCGGGCAGATTATCGGATCCACAGGAGACTACGATGCCAGAGACGTGCTTATAGCGGACATCGACGGCGACGGCCGCGCCGACTACTGCATCATCGAAGACTACGGCGACATCAAATGCTGGAGAAACGGCGGCTCCCTCACAGACGGAGTTGAATTCTGGCAGGGCTTCAGCGGTCTCACCGGCCCCTCCGTCGTCTTCAAGGCCAAAGGAAAAGGAAACAAATACGGCGTACACTTTGGCGACATCAACGGCGACTTCCGATCCGATTGGATGTGGATCGGAGATAAGGGTGACATCGACACCTACATCAACCAACGCGGCTGGGGCGCAGGTATAGTTCCAAACTGGGTACACGCAGGCATAACACACGGCGGCATGGCCACCGCCGGTGCAGGCCCCAACATCACCTTCGGCCGAATCTACGGCTCTGGCCGACTAGATTACATCTGGAAGAAACAAGTCGGCGCAAATTTCGAATTCCACGCGTGGGAAAACCAAGGCAGCGGCGGCACAAAGTTGAAAGGCGACGGAGTATACTACTGCGACATGACAGGCGACGGAAGCGACGATTACGTCTGGGTGTGGTCCGACGGCCACGCAGCATCTTTCTTCGGCAACATACATAATCCGCCGTATTGGTTTGTTGGCACGACTGCCATGTTTAATATCCAGCGGTCGAGGAGATCGATTCACATCGCAGATTGGGATGGAGATGGCAAGTGCGATATTTTGTCGCAGAGAAAGTCCGATGGCGCGCTTGAGATGTGGAAGAATAATTACGATCCGCTGACGGGGAAGTTTAATTTCGCGTACGCCGGGTTTGTTTCTGGCGCTGCGACTTGCGATCAAGGTTGGGGTGTTAACATCTTTGATCGGGGCTTACGGCTTGCTGATATTGAGTACGAATTTCCTTCTCTTTTGGATTCGGGGTGAAAAGGAAAAAAGGGCTAACGTGAATTGTAGTGGTGATGGACGAGCGGATATGCTTTGCATCGAACCGAATGGTCGCGTCACGGGCTGGTTGAACACGAAGTCTGGAATGGTCAACCAGAACCAGATCAAGTTTAGCGAGGGTTGGGATCGGGCTAATATTCGATTCGCGGACGTTGAAGGGCGTGGACGTGCGGATCTTCTTTGGCTCAACAAGTATACCGGCGCCGTCACGGTGTACGAGAATAAGGGACACATTCCGACTGGAGGCAGTTCGTTCTATTGGGGAAACAGAGGGGTTTTGTACGCACCGATTGATCGGGGCGCTAACATGCACTTTGCGAACCTTGGTGGTCTGGGTCGAGCGGATATGATTGATGTGCTTCCCATTTCAAACCGGGTACGTTGTTGTTGTTCTCTTTTGAGGCATTCATAAACTGACATGGATATCCAGGCCTACACTTACTGGAACAGGTGCCCAGGTGGTGGTGGCGGCGACGATGGCACGGTTTCCAACCCTAATCTACCAGCGTATTCCGGGAGCTACGGTTCATGGAATGGCAACGGAGGAGGGGGAGATGGAGGATCGACAGGGTGCACTGCAGGTACTGGTACTGGTGATTTCAAAGGTCTCTGCGAGTTCCTGTGCAAGTACAACTTATGGTATGTGATCCCGTCACTTTACTACGGTATTCAAAGAAAGCTTACCTGATACTTTTATAGCATCTCCCCTTGCGTCTGCACGGCGGTTGGGATTCCCCCTTCACCACCGGGAGGGGGCTCGATGGGCTTCCCTGCCGATAACAAGCCCAGTGAACTTCTCAAAGCCTGTCAGCTTGCATGTCCAAATGGATACTGTCCCACAGGAATATGCACAAGCACCGTTAGCGGTATATTTACGGAGCTGGGTGATGAGGTCCGGCGACCCAGCGACGAGCTGTGCGAGGATCCCGGGTCCATTACGTACACGCCGAGTGGACCGGGAGGACAACGTCCTACTTACCATATGGGCTGGGAGTGCGGTACGTAAACTCTCTAACCTCGCATCTGTTCTATTAAAGACCTCAGGCTAATGTTCTTGTCCTCTTGTTCCAGACTTTACCTGCCACTCATTCAACTACGACGATTCTATCACTGCATGGAACAACTACATCACCGACGGTGCTGTCGACTATATGTTCGACTGGTGGATCTTTACAGTGAACCATACCATGGAGCCGCCAGCTTGGGTCACCATCGGCATTGCCATCGGAGCCAACTTCGGCGGCACGGGTGATAAAGAGGCGCTCAAAGCACCGTTAGACCTTGACTGCGCCGCCGTGACCAATGGTGCCTGGTACGGTTACCCCCCTCCCTATGAATATCTGCACGCATTAACTTTCCCTTTAGCATGGACCTTGACTCAAGCAAATGCGGCACAACAGATTATGTCGCGCTGGACCTGATTCTTCAGGCCATGATCAACGTGCATCGATTCTACATGAACATTTACACTTCGCTTGACGGAGTGTCCAACACCCTGACGGACCTTTGTTCCACTGTTTGTTTCTTCCCATGCGCTTGTTTGTTTACTGTAAAAAGAAGAAGTCATGTTCTGACCTGTTGCAGATCGCCGAGGAATACACTGTTCAGGTGACCGATCCTTTCGCAACATTGAAGAAGATTCTTGGGTTCGCCGACATAATATTCAGCGTCGCCGGCGCAGGAGTTTGGGAAAAGGTAAACGAATGGACACTATACAATCACTCATTTATCATTCTCTTTGGTCTCTGACAGCGTCGACTAGATCCTATCGAAAGGAGCGCTTGATGTCCTTACCAAGACTACGTCAGGTGCTGGCAAGGTCAAGGACACTATAAACCAGGGCCTAACCGTTTACAGCACAGTGGCAGGCAAAGTGGACGATGAGTAAGTTGAGAACAAACAGCAGCCAGCGGTTTTGACGAGAGAAATGGAAACAGGGCTAACGTGATGGTTGCCATATAGGTTCAAACAAAACATGGAAAACGCAAAAGATCTTTCACACGGCGTAGCAGCCGTCGTAGACGGAATGAAATCAAGCATCGCAGAGTCCCTCTCCAACCTCTTTAATAATACCGCTACCGTGGACAACCTTCGGCACATGATCAAGGGCGGTGTCTGGCTCAACAGCGTGATGGGAACACATCCGGACATTCACGAGGCTCAAGAAGCTCTAATTGGCACGATTGCCGCGCAAGTCGTCATCGCAGCTTGGTCGATGGGCGAAGAACAATATCCCGTTATCATTATTGGAACAGGAGATGTTTCGACACCGGATACAGACGGTATTTTGCGCGAATTGCCCTCTGGCCCAGTGTCGGATTTCATTCCAAAGGACGCGGATCTCGACCCCATGCGCTTCTCGTACGAGGGGGATACTTACTGGGTTGTCAACGCGCCGGGCTTGGACAAACTCAAGGGATGGGACCGCCTCGAAGAGGATGGCATCGACGCAAAGAGCATGGTAGTTTCTGCCGTCTCGGGCTGGAAGAAGAATGACAAGAAGAACCCATTCCCTGGTTCCGTGGATGACTTGGCCGACGCCATGATGGGCTTGAATGGCGAGCGGCTGTCTTCAATTGCGGCGCCTGGATTCATCCAGATTCCCGTATGCAAGTTTGGAGTTGTGCTTTGGAATTGGGCGTGGTTTATGGATGGCCTTGGAAAAGGCGAGAAGAAGTGTGATCATTTCCCGTGCTGCGATATTGAATCCGTGACTCCTTGATGAGAGGATTGACGATTTGCCAGCATAACTTGGCTTGTTGAGATAGTTGGATAGGAAACAGGCATCATTTTGACGGAAGCGACGGGGTAGCTGAAGATCAGAGAGAGTTATCAGTCAAGTATGATCCCCTGCTCCATTCGTATTCAACATCCACTGCGCACGTTGCTTGTTCCCACATGTTTCGAATTGTACGCCACCAACGCCAATTGAATGCGATACCATTAACCCATCACAACCCAATAAATGATCGTCATGTCCAGACAGTCCAGACACCTCTCCGTGTCTAAACATGGAGGAAACGAAAAGCCGCCGTCGGCATCGACGACATCCATGACGTTGACGTCGACGCCAACAGGTCCCTCGGGCGGAGCGAATTATTTTAGTAGTTTTGGATGGGGGATAGAACCATAGTTTCAGTGGGCTCAGGCCTACTATTAATCTTTTCTTTGGGGATAGCTGTGTACTCTGTGTACTGAGTACATTATCTTGACTACATTCTTTGGTCATTTTCCAGGTATCCGGTACGGATTCTCTTGTGGTTTTTCTTATCTTTTTTCTTTTTTTCGCATCTTGACAAGGCCGTTTTTTGTCTCCTGTTCAAACACTTTGGCAGCCTGTGACAAACTTATGGCACCTGCCAAATCCACCTACCCAATCAAGATACATAGCGTGTTTAACTCCCGCTTCTGGTGTTCAGTAGAGCACCAAAAACTGCCTACAGCCTACGGAGTACAGCAGGCAGGCTCTTGGGTTTGTTTGCTTCTTGCTCGTAAACTAAAAATGTCGACAATGGAAAATCCCCCTACATTCTTTTTCTTCTCCTCTGTTTGTTTGCTCTCGGAGAATCCAAGATACAAAGGGAAAAAAATCCACACCCTGCCTAAGTTTTTTTTCTCCCTTCTCTTCTTCTATTTTTACATCCCAACGGACATTGCAATAAGCTATTTTCCTCTACCGCCGCTACTCCCGCTTAAACTCCATACTCCACCAGAACCACCACACTCCGTACAACATTGACGCTTGAAAAGACTCCAACGGCGAAGTAATTCCCCCATCCCTGTACCGTCAAACGACATTCCTTCGGCTCTTCACCAGAAGGAGAGTAAAATAAATTCTTCCATCGAAAATGGCTACTCCTCCGCATGTGGGAGGAGCTCGCATTGTCAGTGGTATTGGCCTCCGCTTAGCCTCCAAGTATGTAGTCTCTTTTTCGTCCCCCCGCAAAACATACCCCCTCTTCACGGACACACACACCCCTACGCAGAAATACTCCGTACTAACAAAATTGCGTCTAAAAAAAGCCCGGGAAACTGGACCCCTAAACCCTCTACAATCGCCAACCTTCGAGCAACAATGGTAGTCGTCGGCGCAACGCTCCTCTTCTGCGGCGCGAGCAACGACCTCTCCAACGAACTCTTCCGCCGCGTCAAGTGGAATGTCGTCCTTAACAACATCTTTAAAGCCGCCGAGTGGAGCAGGTGGTTCTTCACTCTGGTCCAGGCCTCCCGTGATTTGCACAGACGGTGGTAATGGCCTGGCCCTCCTTTTCTGTTTGTGTGCACGCAAATTTTCCGCCCAAGGGGAAAAGCGAAGCGTCCTTATATGATTGGTCTATTGTCTTTTTTTTTTTGGCGACTGTTGCATTCTTGTGTCGCTATTCTTGTTTGGCGGTGTAGCACACAGGGTTGTCACCACTGCCTGGTAGGGCAATGAACGCAAATATTTCCCTTTGTATCCGAAGTTGTCTCTGTCGATGTCGTGGAGCAATGCACCAAATCATCTTGACAGGCATGCGACTGCTAAGCCACATCTTGGAGACAGTGGGACAGTGGAGATGTCAAGTGGCTGATTGGGGTTAAAAACATTGAGAGTCTCGACCCCGCCAACACCGATAAGATAAGCCCCGCCAACATTGTGCCAGTTCTTTTTTGGAAGGTCTTCTGGCCTCGATCCGCTCTTGATTATTACGGAGTAGACAAATCAAAAGGCTCCGTTTCGCCAGTACTAGTAATGGCAGCTGTACTGGGAATTTTCTGACTGTACCAAAAGTCCAAAAGTCTCTGTCCTTCTGACTCAGCAACCAATTCGGCCCTCCCAAGACAAATATTGCCCCCCACCCCACCCACTTTCCACACCTCGCACTGCCGGCAACAGGATCTGAATTTTTTTCGAGCCCCACTAAAATTTCATTGTCGAAAGCTATCAACGCAGCAATGATGAGCCTTCATCGCGTTCGACATCAAGGCATCCCTGCACGTCTCACCTAGTCAAAACACCCCTCTTCCAACCCCCTTGCCCGTGATACGATTCGATATTTGCAACCATGTGTGGCATTAGTGGAATCCTGGTATGTCATTCCCGCCCGGTGACACCTTGGCACGAGGGCTATCCCACTATCGCAACTTTTTTGCGTCCTATCTCTATCGTATGCTGACTGTATCTACCTGCAGCTCGGCGATGTCAAGGCTACCACGGCTGCGGTAGAATTGCACGAGAGTCTCTACTACCTTCAGCACGTATGTATCGAGCCCCCTTGCCCAATTCGTCCTGGTCAATGTCCTAATTTTGGCTGGTAGCGTGGTCAAGATGCGGCTGGTATCACCGTCTGCCAGGGTGGCAGGTTGTACCAGATGAAGGGCAACGGCATGGCTTCCAAGGTCTTTCAGGAACCCTCTCGCCTTATCGACCACCTACCTGGATATGCAGGCATCTCCCATGTCCGCTACCCCACGGCTGGCACCTCCTCTGCGTGAGTATCTTCCCCTGACACTCGTCGGCGGTGTATGGCCGCTAACCACTACAATTGTCCCGATAGCTCGGAAGCCCAGCCTTTCTATGGTAAGTTTTTTTTTTCTTTGGGCCCTTCTGTCCCTGGCCCAAGAACGTGTTATGCTAACTTTGACTCTCTAGTCAGTACGTATTTGCCCCCAAGCAAGCATCGGGTGGTCATCTTCCCCCCCAAAACATATTTAATCCTGACAGGTTCTCCCTTGTTTAGACAGCCCTTTTGGCTTGAGCATGTCGGTGAATGGAAATCTGGTCAACAGTACAGAACTTCGCAGCTTCCTAGATCTTGAGGCCCGCCGCCATGTCAACACCGACTCTGACTCGGAACTGCTGTATGCCTTCTTTCGGAAACCCCCATGCTACACTAGAAAATTTGTGCTTACACTGGTCCAACAGCCTCAATGTCTACGCCCATGCTCTTCACGAACTAGGCAAGGCGCGCGCCAATGTCGACGACATCTTCGCCGGACTCAAAGAAGTCTACACTCGGTGCAAAGGTGGCTATGCCTGCGCCGCCATGATCACCGGCTTTGGTATTCTCGGCTTCAGGTAATTTTGCCCCTGGATAGTTCCAATGCTTGGGCTCGCAACTGACACGGGGTTCCTCACAGGGATGAAAATGGGATCCGACCTCTCTGCCTTGGCTCACGTCCCTCGGCCACCCTCGAAGGAGCCATGGACTATATGATGGCGTCCGAGTCCGTCGCTTTGACCCAGCTCGGGTTCAGTGATATTATCAATGTCTTGCCTGGACAGGCTGTCTTTATCCAAAAGGGAGGCAGTCCCAAGTTCCGTCAAATTGTCGAGATGAAGTCGTACACCCCCGATATGTATGTTGCAACGCCCCGTTCAATGCAGTACCCATCCACCTCCTTGCTGACTTCAGCCTATAGTTTCGAGATGGTGTACTTCAGCAGACCCGACAGCACCATGGATGGCATTTCCGTGCACCGAAGCCGTCAAAACATGGGTCACAAGCTCGCCGACAAGGTCAAGGAGATTCTAGGAGAGAAGGGGGTCGAAGAAATTGATATTGGTATGCTCTTGCCTCGGCCACCCCATGAAATGCTTATGTGTCACATTGTACTAATTGGTGTCGAACAGTCATCCCAATCCCTGAGGTACGCTCCTTGATTACTTTGAGTATGAGGGCGAATTTATTCTAACAACCACTAGACGAGCAACACATCCGCCGCCGTCCTCGCAAGTTGCTTGAACAAGCCGCTATCCAACGCCTTTGTCAAGAACAGGTTTGTCCAATCCGCACCCTTGGTCACGAAGTCTGCAGCCATTAACGCACTAATCACAGATATACCTTCCGAACCTTTATCATGGTCAGTTCGCACCAACGGTTTCCTCGATGTCGCGCCTGTTCCCTGGTTCACCTTCTTTTTTTTTTTTTGTGTGTGCCGGGAAGGCAATCGTAGCTCGTTCTGCTAACCTCCTTTCTAGCCCGGTCAAAAAGCTCGCCAGCAGGGTATCCGGCGAAAGTTGTCGCCCATTGTGTCCGAATTCAAGGGCAAGGTTGTGCTACTCGTTGACGACTCCATCGTCCGTGGAAACACATCCCGCGAAATTGTACGCATTCCTCACGCAAGCCTTTTTTTTTTTTCTCTTCTTTTTGTTGCTCCGTTGGAGCCCCATATTGAACTAGGGTACTGACATAATTCTCAGATCTTGATGAGCAGGGAAGCTGGTGCCAAGAAGGTCATCTTGGCCTCGTGCTCGCCTGAAATTACACACCCCCACGTCGTAAGTTGAACCCCTTGTCGTCTCACAAAAAGTTGTTAAAGAAGTGTTGCTAATCAGTACCCCTCTCACTCGATAGTATGGTATCGATCTTGCCGATCCCGCACGTAAGTCTATCCAAGATGAACAAGAGGAAAGCACAACACAAGACTGACCACCTTTTCTGTATAGAGCTGGTTGCACACAACAAGACGAGGCAAGAAATCGCCGACCACATCGGCGCCGATGAACTTATCTACCAATCCCTCGACGACCTCAAAGCCGCCTGCTTCGAAGCCATACAAGAAGAAGGGGACGCCAAAATCACCGACTTTGAAGTCGGCGTTTTCAGCGGAAAGTACATGACGCACGTACCTGAGACCTACTTTGAACATCTTAGCGAGATTCGCGCCCGTGGCCAGAAGAGGAGGAACGGCGAGGACGAGGGCCCCGATGCGAAGAAGATTACCCTCGTTGCTAACGGCGCGCCTATGAATGGGCGTCATAGTGACGTGCAGGAGGATATCAAGTATGTTGCCATTCCTAGATTCTGGGCCGGGTTGTTCGTCGGTTACTAACGGTTTTGTCTCCTTAGTCTCCATAACTCTGCGACAGAGCGGTAAGTTTCCTGTCGAGAGAGTCGTGACGGGTGAAGGATGGGAGGACTCTTGTTTGGTAGAGGATGCCTAGATGGTCACAAAGCATTTTTTTCTCGTCTCTTTTGGATTTTTAGGTGGCATCTTGTCCCTTTTTGTTTATTGCGCCATTTTATGCATTTCAACAGATTTTTGTTTCTTCTTTTTCTTTTTCTTGCTTTACGAGTTTATAGACGGGTAGTTTTAGAGACATTTTGAAATAGCGGATGAAATGGCCAAACCCGGGAGACTTGGTGACATTATCAGAGGTCTCGGCCGACTACTTGAATGTATTAAAGGGGCTTTGAAAATGTATTCCACAGGATAAACGTCCCGGCCTACAAATCTACAGTTACAACACTTCCCGATAGAAAAATTAGAGCAAGACAATCGTCAACTTCATCCAACACTTGTCCATCGCCGGTCCCAAGTCACGACACACCAAGAGAAAAGCAAATGGTCAAAAGATGATATTGAACCGGGAACCGGGATTGCCATGTTATCAAAGCTATTTTCGGATCAAGCACGAGCCTATATCCAACATATCTCCAACCCGCCAATGGTAAATGGAATGTTTCTCCCGAACTCCGGAAGAGACGACGCAGGAAATCTCTTTTTTCGTATTCAATTAAATCGTGTTGTTTTTGTATATCTCCTTTGTCTTCGTGCTCGTTGGGGAAAAGGCTTTTATCCGCCGGTCCGGGTTGTTCGCGTGGATGGACAAATTGGATGAACCATGGGACTGATAAGCTACTCTCTATTTCACGGATGTGTAATTTGATTTTTCAGTGTTGGTTTGAATAGATGGAGGATAAGGTATTGTCCGTTCGTTGGAGATTGGCGCATTGCGTACATCCGGACTTGAAACGAATCTATCATCACGACTTCTAATCAACGGGATAAGACAAAAAGAGGAGCATAATAGTTCAAAAGCAATAAATACGGTTTAAAAATAGCGACGGTTTGATATTACGATTCGCCATTGCACACCTTTAGCTTCTTACTTCCCGTGGCCGTTTTCTCTTTTCCCAAAAGCTCGGTTAGCCTAGCCTTTGGCCTGGCCCGTGTGTTTATCTTTCGGGACAGGGGATATATTGCGTGGAGTTCCGTGGCGTTGGGAAACCGAGATACTTTGTACTGGGAGGGAAAACGTGGAGAGCACCCTTGTTTTTTTCAAAGAAAGGATTGGGATGGCTGGAACTTTGATCTTTGTGTCATACTTTTCTGAGGGAGGATGGGAGTTTTTGGCATTGGGGATTATTACCGTCAATAGTTGAAGGGCTAGATACTAATCTTTGGCCAGCCCGCTTGTCTAAAGGCGCGATGGCAAGAAACAACACGGGATGTTCCGAGCTTTTCTCAACCTCGCTAACGTACTGGGTTTTTACCAGATGTGGTAATGGACATGTTTTCCGGGTACCTTGACGATAATCGGCGTCCAACCGGTACGATCATTCCATGTCCAATCTATTTTCTCGGATAGCTTGATGCTATGAATAGACCAGAGACGGAAACACCTTGTATATGACTTCTGACGAGTTTGCAGTGTTCGCTTATATATACTGGTTTGCACCTCCCCCTCAATCTGGGTCTTCATCATCTCTCTTTCGTGAAATCCTTCATCTTACCTGGTCACTCACTCGAGCCCGACTTTCCCATTTTACGTTTTCTATTGATTACTTCGATTCATTGTTCCGTTGTTGAAAATATCTTCATAATCACCTCCATAATGCTGCTCGTACATTCTCTCTCTCTCGTCCTCGCCGCTGCCAGTGTCTCGGCTCAGAGATGGCGCGGCGGCGGAGACGGAGGCGGAAACTGGCGTGGAGGAGGTGGTGGCGGCGGCAACAACAACACTCCTGCTCCTTCTGCTCCTCCTCAACCTACAATTTCCCCTCCACCTCTTGGTTCAACCCAGACCCTTTGGGGCCAATGTAAGTCTACCCTCCTCGACCAGAATACGCAACAACACTGACCCGTTCGGCGTCTAGGTGGCGGTAGAGATTGGAAGTACGCAACTGCCTGTCCCCAAGAAGCACACTGCTACAACGACGGAAAGTAAGTCGCCTCCGTCCTCTTCAAGCAAGAGACTTTCCCCTCATGTCATGTCCGACTGTCATGTCCGACACGAACTAATCGAAAAACTCCAGTGAATGGTACTCGCAATGCATCCCCAACAGCAGCGAAACCCAAAACGAAGACGGCGACGGATTCCCCGTCTTTGACGAAAACATCCAGACCAGCATCCTCACCACCATTTTTGACGTCCCCGGACCTACGCCTACGACTGTGACGACCTACATTACTATTTTTACCCCGAGTCCTACGCCTACGCCTACGGAGCAGAAGATTATTACTATCACTGCTGTACCTGACGAGCCGTGGAATGGATGAGGTTGTTGATTGTTGACCTGGCTGTTGCAAAGTGTGTGTTTGTCCAACTGGAGACAAAAAGTTAGCTGCATGGATAATTTTCCAAATATTTAATACGTCTCAGTACACGTACGGAGTATGCCTCAAAAGCTTTTTCCTGATACTTTTCTATTGCCTGTACACATCAGTTACATCGGTTAGTAGGGTTAATGCTCACTGTCATACGAGATTGTTCCAATATCCATTTTCGTAACCACCGTTCCACGCACCCGCCGGTATCTTCAAAGACCCTGTACGCCGCCCCCGTGTGCACCCCTCGCCGTCATATCCGTCGCACCTTAGCCCACCGTACCCTCTCTCCTCCCCAAGCTCCAAAACAACAGGCCAGCCTCCCCGATAAATTCCTTCTCCCACTTCACAGTTTACCCCGCCTCCGAACCCAGCCATCACCTTCTTCTTCAATGTAGCTCCCGTCCCCAACAAGCTGCAGGCTCCCCGGGTCCTCCTCGCCACTCTTTCGCTCCCCAAACGGACCCAGAACCTTGCCCGTGCGAGCATCAACCTTGACAAGCTGCCACCACTCGCCATCCTCTGCGCTCTCGCCCCGGATCGTAACAATGACAGTGTTTTCATCGAGGTAACCTCCAGGGAAGACATCGATAAAATCAGCATCCTCTATATCGAAGTCCATAATGTTGACTTCGCGAATTTTGCCTCCGTCGGCGGTGGAGTGAAAGACTAGGTCGTCTGTGGATACACATGCGAATTGTGACCTGCTCGGGGAGACGTCAAGTAAATAACGTCCTTCAATGTCGAATTCCTTGGCATTTAGTTTATCTCCGTCTAATGTGAGAGCAAACATCCTGCCTCCATCTTGCCCCTCTCCAACATCAAGCATCATGCTTCCTCCTTCCTCCGTGACATGAAAGATTCCTGCATGGCCACTGGAAGCGATGTTGGCCTTTGCAATCACGGAACCAGTGTTGGCATTCAACACAACCGCCTGGTCGGGGACGTCAGGTCCCCTAAGCGCCTGCTCGGGACGGTACACCCAAACAGTCTTGCTGTCACCGGAGAATGCGGAGCCAATGTACCCGGCAAAATGGACCTCTTCCGGCACATCAAGCTCGTAGCGCCAGATTTCTGAACCCTCAGCATTAATGCAGTGGATGAAAGTTTCAGACTGGCATGTTGCGAGGCTCAGATCGGGCGAGACGGACACTTTCTCCACGGGCGAGGGAGTGGGTGGGAGGGGAATGGATACTGGGGTCAAGGGCTCTTGAAAGGGTTCTTTGAGGACTTCGATGGTCCTTGGGCGGAGGAACACAAAGACCTTGGGGGGCGGCATCGCGTCGGATCGGGTTGGTCCAACTGGGAAGTGAATAGCAGGTGTGGTTGGATGCTCAAAGATTTCTGTTGAAAAATTAGGAATGTGGATGTGGGGTAGCTTTTTTTCCTGCGCTGCGGGGCGCTTTGCGTAGAGAGGGCGAGAAGGAGATTTCGTCTTTATCTTCAGAGTTTTTTTTCGTTTCTTGGCTCGTTCTTTTCAATTGTCATTTTTTTTGTGAGTTCATCATTATCAACTAGTGTCTAATCACCGGTCAAAGAGGCAAAGTCCCGCGAGGAAATCGGTTACTGCCATCTTTGGTGGAAATGCACCATTACAACCACTTCGGCCCCCAGACACGAATGCCGTAGCTGTCGGGGAGTCTCATCTCCATCTTAATGCTTATAACTGTCCTTGTCATCGCGCTAAATGCGATCCCCATATCCCGTATCCTCCTCTGGAAGATGGCTGCTGGCACAGTAGTTGCAAGAGGGAGTGGCCTCTTTCTCCGTCTTGGCATACTGCAAGTTTATTTTCGCCTCGTAAAGTCGGTCACACTAGATGGACAAATTCGCCTTTCGCCTTGCACCCACACGCGTACGGGGTGCATTGTTGTATCGTGGGCCGAAGGTCTTGCTAAGGTCTTGCAATGGGGTAGTTGGGCTGGTATGGCTGCATTCATTGACTTCGGAATGGAAAGGGAGAGTGTTAAAGTTTTCGACATTTCGCAGCCCTGATACTCTGTGTGTGTGATGTGTGCAAATGGATGGCGCCATGGTGATGGAGGAGGGGGCTTACCTGCATCTACAGTGGTTACAGTGGTTACAGTGGTTACAGTGGTTACAGTGGTTACAGTGGTTACAGTGGTTACAGTGGTTACAGTGGTTACAGTGGTTACAGTGGTTACAGTGGTTACAGTGTGCTGAAAGTAGGTCCTTGAAGTGTAGACAGGCACCTCCCACCCGTCAGTGAAGGCTGAGCCTCAAGGTGATCTCTCAGCAGCTGGACGACGCGGTAAAGCAGTATCTCTCTTTTTATCTGTTTTATTTCCCGGTCTCTTTTTAAATAGACAATACTATGCTGTATTCTAATGTGTGAAAAAAAAAATTATAAAATTATAAAAAATAAAAAAATAAAAAATAAAAAAATCAAAGTTGCACTGTACCGCTGAGAGAATGAATGGTGGTGTATGCAGACTTTTGGGACCCCACTTGGGCGTACGTACTCGGTGCTCGATGGGAAGCACAATGGCCGCCTCGCGCCTCGGTTTTTGGGCCACAGGCCACCTCGCCGAAGAAAGACGAGTTATAGGGATTTTGATGGAGAAATTGCCAGGCCGACTGGCGACCATCGAGGACATTGATCTGTGTCGGAGCACCGTTTCGCAGTTGCATTCGGTGGGACTAGTCCACGACGATGTGAACAAATTCAACTTTCTTGTTAATGGTGATGGGGGCGGCGGAGCGGCGGTTGCGAGGCTCGTGGACTTTGAACATGCTGGGCCATTTGAGGCGCAGTTTGCGAGGGAAGACCTGGATTCGCTCGATGCCGAACTGAATGAGACGACGGTGAGGGGTGGAGATACGGTGGCGGTCTTGGACAAATAACTTCACCAATCCAACGCGCGCACATTGGAAGTGAGAATGTCCAAGTTAGCCACTGTGAATCCATGGGGATGCTATTACTAGTCCGTCGTCAAGTCGGGGTAGCAGGGGGTAGACTTGCGTCGGAGCTACAGCTGGAGGGCTGGAGGGTGGTTCTTTGTGGCTGGTGTGGTCGTCATTCTTGCTGTCGTATTTTGTTGGGTGCAATAAAGCATTCGGGAGGAGGGGGGGAGACTGGACTGGAGAATTGTTTCTTGTTTTGCGCGTGTTGGCTGGCCATCAGAAACATTGAGACTGGTCAGGTCTGCAATTTAACGTGATGGGAGCTAGCGACAACCACAAGATCACTGTAGTAAGTGCACCGAAAAAGAAGGGAAAAAAGGAGTGAACTCTTGGGCAGGCGCTCAACTCGAGGAAGGAGGGAGGGTGATGAGGGGATGGATCGAGGTTGTTCCGTTCCGAAACAGGGCTTGCTCCCCCCCTGTTTGATTGGTTTTTTTATATTGCTTCCTTTTTCGGGGGTCAAAGATGCCATCCTTATTACTCCGTACACCACGCTCGGTGAGTCGAGATGCGCACTGTTCGGCTCTCGAGAGGGTGACCACTTTAGAACCCAGCAAGGACTCCTCATCTTGCGAGTCATGCGCGATTCAACATATTCATCCATCCCAGCCATCTACCGTCATAAAAGCTACCACAAGAATCAATTATCGAAGATTCCCGACTCTATTGCATGCCTCCTTAATCCTAGCAAGGAAGAAAAAGTGGCTGATGTCCTTGCCGGGAGACCCCTCCACCCCTTGCACTCTCCCGCGATGTTCGACCACGGCAAAGGAAGCAGCCGAGCGAAAGCCAATTTGCAAGCGTAAGCAACACGCATACAAACTTGGAAACCCTCGAATGGGATACACTCCCCCCAATGGCCAGATGGTGAAAATGCACATACACTTCGGTCCGTCCTGTGCAGTGCCCCATCGCACGATGTCGCCCTTGTGCATTCTGCCTAATAGAAATACAAAGCAGCCAGCATCCTTGGTGTAAGTGCCGTCGAATCAGCAAAGTCCCAGCTATTATTGTGGGGTGCAGATGACTTTGATCTTCCTTTTCGGAACCCCTCCCAATACGGACTCTTGCTCATTTGTCGATTGTCATCGATTGTTTGGACGGGTGATGGCTGGAACCTGGGGAAAGATAGTTTCGCCTCTGGTTGGGCCAAGATTTGGTGGTGCATGACGCTGGCTGCATATGAAGGCACATGCACCTGATTGTAGAAAGAAAGAAGGAAAGAAAGAAAGAAAGCAAAAGGTGGCCGGCTGATTGCAGATGATGCTGGCCAGAACTACGTTGATGTTCGGTCGCTCGATGCAGGACTGTCTCTAGGACCGAGTCCTACATTTACTTCCCAATGCTAACAGATCTGACTCGTTGGCTCAGTGGAAAACAAAGTAATCACACAGGCGCGCACCCAAGTACACGCCAATTCGGACAGAGCACCAGATTCAGCTCTTTTGCCGCACCAAGATCTCGAACATTCGGTTTCCCGCAAAGAACCCCACTGCACAAAAGGCTACCAGTCGGAGAACATCTCAAGGTTAACGAGTAGGCACTGCAAAGCACCCGTTTAACCACCGAATCCGATTTGAGAATCGTGAAGGGAGAATAGGCCTTTTTTTTCTATCCTCTCCTCTTTGAGGATTCGGAATAATTTCCTATTTCCCCCTACATTTCCTCTCCCATTTTACCGAGTTTCTTTAAAGGTCTCCATCACTTGCACAGAAAAGAGGATCAATTTGTGACATTGATTTCATTGCCAAGAGCTGGGGGAATCAAAGGCAAAAAGCACTCAATTGAAAGTAACCCTGGGCCTTGGCCTAAAGGGCTGGGAGGTGCCGTGTGCGCCGTGATGATATTTGTCTCCTCTCGATAGCTATGGTCTCTCACGGGAGTCATACGCGACAACACTCGGTGCCCCTCGTGTCACTTCCGCCGCCACCTTTACCGCCGCCGCTTCGTCCTCCACGATCACCCATTTTACGGTCGCCAACACACCACTACTCTCTCCCTCCTCTACCATCATCTTCAACCTGGGGAACTTCACCAATATCGCCAACGTCGCCCTCCTTTATACGTTGGAACACAGCCGCTCGGTACCAGGACCCGCGACCACCGCCGCCGCCGCCGGGCAACCCCCAGTTTCCCAGTCGCAATCCGTCGCTTCTAGAGCATCGAAGATCACCAACCTGGCCCGGGCCGCGATACGACAGCTTTGGACAAGCCGGGCACAGCAGGAACAACAGCGCCCACGACGGTCGTCTCGGGTCAGCTCGAAGCAATGGCGATGCGTATAGTGCATTTTCCGTTGCGCCAAGACGGAGGAGAAGAGCAGGAAAATGGGACAACTATTTCAATATTGTACGGCGGTTTGGTTCCGTGGTGTCTGTTGTATTAGTCGTATTTGTCATAACTGTCTACTCTCAGTTTTCGGATCCGAAATACCCAAAACCTGGGCTACTGGACGATACATGGCTGCCGCTGTTTCTGATTTTACCTCTTGTTCGTCTTTACTCCTCTCCTTGTGTCTTGGTCGCCTCGGTCTACCCTGGGGTCAATCGAATGCCTTGGTGTGTCTGCTTCTTTGACCAGGCGCATCAATCGTCTCTGTTGATCTTTGGGTACGACAGCTAACCGTGGGCTGCTAAACAGGCTGTTACCGCTATTATATGGGCTGCCACAAATACCACTATTCGATGTCGCTCTGCCCACAGAGGTTGGGGTATCCCAGCCAATATTGATCTCGTCGCCGAACTTATCTTTTGCGCCGGAACCATCACGGCGTTCGCACTCCTGGTACGGTTTGTAGTGACTATGAACGTGGTGGGACATGAACGTGGCGATCGATACATGTATATCCCCTTTGAATATGCCATCTCGATGGTTGTCCTTTTGGGCGTGGAGATGTAGGTGCTTTTTCGATGACTCTCCTTGACTTTGGCAATCTAGCTAATCTGTAAATTGTCCCAGGCTTGCCCATGGCATTCTCAGCTTTCGAGCCACGTTCCTATTAATATCCGAGAGGGCGGATCGGCGAAGGCTACGGTTCGCGCATACGTCATACTTTCGACCTTGATCATGGCAGGTTCGGCCTTTGTCATGCCGATACAAATTAATCTTTTTCAATATGGCCAGGCTGGGATCGAGAGAGGGATGAAGCAGATGACGTGGGAGGCATTCAAGATCTAATCTATGTAATGGTGGTGTTGCAGGGAATAAAGAAGAAAGAAAAAATCATAGAAATGATGCAAAGTAATGAGTAACGATCCACAGGTTACGAGAGTGTAGGATGGCAATCATTAGCCCTGTAACAATTCCCTCCATCGGTGCATGTCAACACATGCTGCCTGCTGTTCAGAAAGGCGCCCAATTACACTGGGAGTAACTAATGGCTCCTTTTTTGCCTTGACGAATTGTGGCCCATTTATCACGAGGAAACGGGTGTCTTCGTTTTCGTTTGCGATTCGGAACATTAAACCCCATGTTCGGAGTAACATGACAAATCAAAAAGGTCCTTTTTTCCCAAGGAACGCAACGTCAAATAAACAAACCCCAAGAGAAGAAAAACAAAAAGGTCTGTGGAGTGAAATTAATACCACTTTATGCGAGAGTTCTTGGCGGATCAGGGGCGTTGGGGGTAGAGTCAGCCAGTCAGTCAGCCAGTCAGCCACGCCACTGCAGCCAACTATTTTTGGTGAGAATCAGGGCTTGGCTCACGGTATATTCGGACGAGCACTCACTAAATGGAGTCAGTGCAACTCGTCCCAAAGTTCTTTCAATTCCCATTTGGGCTTTCATCTACTATTACCGAAATCCTCCATGGATTTCATACAAGGTAACCGCTAGGATGCGAAAAATTGTATGAAATTTCTCCGTCTACCCCTTTTTCTTCCAGCTGTTTCCACATCTCGTTTTAAGGTTTCCCTCGATCCTTCGCTAGGATGCAAAGGTAGTACTAAAACATGAACGAGCCCCCCCACCTTGACAGCCTTGACACACAAAGCGTATCATCATCGACATGGATGCAGCAAGGGGCGGACGCTGGGGGAGGAAATACGGAGTAACAGAGCTAAGAGCCCCGACCTTTGTCCTGTAGTTTAAAAATCAAAAGTGCATGACTCCCTTCTTGAGTAAACTACTCCGTACAGGCCAGCTTCCCGCTATTACTAAACTAATATTCCGTTCTTGGAGATACTCCGTACTTGTAGATGGATCGGCGTAGGGATTCGAGCCATGGATGACGGGGGGTGCTGGCTGATGGGTTCTTTTTGGGTTGAGGCTCGTGTAAATCGGTAAATCGGTAAATCGGCAAATCTGCAAATCAATTCCAAACATGATTGACTTTCATGATTGACTTTGGATGATGATGGAATAGAGACGAATTTCAGAATACGACGAGGAAGATGCAACGGGAGAAAAGAAGAGAAAAAAGAAAAGGGTTTTTTTCTTTCTTTGGGATATAGGGCAGGGCTTATTGAAGTGGTCTGAAGTTCCAACGAGGAAGGTGCGATTCTCGTTTTCAGCCCCCTTCCCTAATAAATTCCCCGACTCTCCGACTCAACTGACAACGAAACTTTGCCCTAATGCAGAGTGCACTGTTCTTCAATGCATTACTATTGCCTCACGAGGTCAGGAGGCGATAGCCCAAACTCGCCAATCGTATGCCTGCTCTTTGTCGGAGATGCCCTCGTTCTGGCTCCCACCATCACACTGTCTCTCGCTGCGAGTTTCACTATTAAACTCCATATTATAACCGTCATTGACCAGGTAAAGAATACTCCTCCGTACTTGTAGTACCAGGTCGAGATTACAAACCCCGCCCTTCGTTAATGGCATAATGGTCATCATATCACCAACGGCGACGAGTCGAGGGGCACCAAAGAGAGGCCCGCTAAAACATGCCTAAAATCGAAGTTTCAAATCGTTCCAAGAGACAAGGGGCGGGTGGCTGAATGATCAAGGCTGTCGGCGCTGAACAAGTCTCTTCCCACAAGCCTGTTCCTTGGCCCGTTCGCTTGCCTGCTTTGTCTACGACAACTAATTTGCTGTGCAGAAGATGACTTCAAGATACGACCTGCCCAAGTTTTATTAGAGCCAGACAAGCCAGCCTGATCTGATACCGAGACCAAGGTGCTGATATGCGCTCCGCTCAAAGGCACCCACTCCGGGGCACGCCGAAAGTCAACCCCCCGTCACAAATCCATCTGCCCTGTCCGTCCTAATACTCCGTATTGCAAGAAGGGTCGGGAGGGATGAATGTGGAAACGAGTGACATCATTCGACGAAATGACAATTTCTCCTCCTCGCCTAGCGAGTTCGGTACCTGAGTCTAATTCGTGCCCATGTTTCACTCACATCATCCATCATTCTCTATACACATCGAATGGGAAAAATCTGCAGAAAAAAAAAACGGTCGCCAACCCGTATTCCACCACACGAAACTTATTCCCCCGACATTGTTTGACCACGGCGTGAATGTGACCCAACCAGACCGAATCTCGAGTGGCGTCTCGCCATGCTTTTCGACCCTGCGACCCTAGCGGCTCTGCACGAAACAAGACCCCTGAAAGAGCAGTGTGGGGATGGAATGCCATACGAAGCCACTCAATACCACGCCGGCTTTCTACCGAAACTCTGCCAGAGAAGCTCCACAAGCTTCTGACCTATCACGGTTCTTGGCGAAAACAATTGGCACCCTGTTGCAGGCCCTGTCCAGACCCTATTCAGGCACAAGCCTGGACAGACAAGCCAGGGGGGAACTCACTGGCCCCTCCGAAATTAAAGTGCCCGAAGAGATTTCTCCATGCTGAAACTTCAAGCAACTCCACTGCTTCCCGCCTGAGCCACTTCTCTTTTACCGCCCCGCCTTACCTGAAAGGTCTTCTAAAGAACTCCCTTCGAAAGGGGTGCAGGGGGAAGAATCCAATGCCCTGTCGCCCATTGGAGAAACTTCATTGTCTAATAGTTTAAAAGCCGCCTCCTGGGAATTTTCTGACACTGTGGTAGTTTGAGATTTGGACTCCTACCACCCCTCCCCAATCACACGCCAAGGGGGTCCAGACTTTGCGCCCAGCACGTCCCCATCCCGTCCCCATGAACAATGATCGCAGCAATCCGCCGACTGTTTCCTGGTGCTTCTCCAAGGATCGGCTGAACTTTGCTGATCCAGAAGCTGCAAAAAAGCAACATTCTGTGGAGGCTCCTCCCTGAGCCATCCATGCAACCAAATGAACCTTGCAATCCCCCCCCCGATCCCTCGCTTACCCCTGGGTCAGACTTCTGCCCCCAAGCCTTCCCATATGGAGAATAAGCATCATGGTCCGTCAATGACCGCGGCCGCTCGAGGCGAGACCGCCTCTGTTCGCCAATCGTAGCTCGGGCATATATTACTGCCTCTTGCCCTCCCCCTCTTGTCCTACTGTCTTCTTTTTGGCCAACTGTACAGACAGTGTCACTTTTGGGGTTCAACGCCGTTCGTTTCTACAATCACAGGTCTTTTGTCCAGCTTTTGGTCTGGCAATACCTTTTTTTTCTCTTCACTTCTCTTGAACAGTACGCAACGAGGCATCGCCTGAATGCTTTGTTCCCCTTTCTTTTTTTTTCAACTCTGATATTGCTTTCGATATCATTCTTCCCGGTTGATCCGTCACTTTTTTCTACCTTTTCGATTCTTTTTTGAACGTCTTAACACGGCTTAACAACAACACTCATCTTTTCTACAACCCAGTACACAATGAAGACTTCTTTCGCCGCTATCGCCCTACTCTCCCTTTCGGGACTCTCTCAGGCCGTTTCGGTTGGACGACAGCCAGGAGCTGCCGATGCTCATGTCGCCAAGGTTCCCCGACACTTTGGTGCCAATGGTGGCAAGTTTAACGGCTTTTCTGGTTTCGGACAAGGAAAGGGCCGCAATGGCGGTGTTCAGGTCAGCTCTGGCAAAGGCAATGGCAAGGGCCGAACTACCACTGTGGTAGCAGGAACCCCTGCGACGACTGTCGCTATCGACGAACCCTCCGCTACGGCAGACGACGAGGCAGAAGAAAGCGAAGTATCCTCGGCTGCGGATGAACAGCCCACCGAGGTGCCCGAGGCCACCACAGAGCCCGAACCCGTCGAGGAGGAAGAAGAAGACCCTAACGAGGTCATCTCAGCTACCAATGCCGCTACGGCAAGCGCAACTTCGGCGGGCGCCGCGAACCCCTCCTCGGTTCCCCCCACCAAGGTTGGCTCCAGTGCCACGGGTAGACGTGGAGGCCGCCGAGGTGGTGGCCGCGGCGGTGGCCGCGGCGGCAATGCTGGCGGCAACACTGGCGGCAATACTGGTGGCAACACTGGTGGCAACACTGGAGGCAACACTGGAGGCAACACTGGAGGCAATAACGGTGGCAACACTGGAGGCAACACTGGAGGCAACACTGGAGGCAACACTGGAGGCAATACTGGAGGCAACACTGGAGGCAATACTGGAGGCAATACTGGAGGCAATACTGGAGGCAATACTGGTGGCAACACTGGTGGCAATAACGGAGGTAACAACGGCGGAAACAACGGCGGAAACAACGGCGGAAACAACGGCAACGCACCTGCTGGAAGCTGCGTCAACGCTGCCCTCATCCAGTCCAGCAGCGCCATCACTGGTAGGGAACCCGGAACCGCGGGTCTCGCTGACGGCCAGTCACCTTCCGCCACGGACGACTTCAACTTTATCAACTTTTGTGAAGGCTCTACTATTACCAATGGTGAGCAAATCACGTCCGGCTCTTGCAACCCCATTCCCATGGGTCGCATTCCATCCCGCGACAACATGATCTCGGCCATCATTACCAACCCCCAGCCCGGAGTTGCCATTCCGGCCGAGACAACCTTCGATATCTCAGTTCAAATGAACAACCTCGCCGCCGGCTCCTTCACCAACCCTACCGTCACATACTACACGGCGCCTCAGGACTTGGACAATAACGGTCGTATCATCGGCCACACTCATGTCACTGTGCAGTTGTTGGACTCGCTCACTTCGACCACACCTCCCGACCCAAGGCAGTTTGTCTTCTTCAAGGGCATTAACGATGCTGGCGATGGCAGCGGAGGTCTCTCTACGACTGTTACTGGAGGTCTCCCGGCCGGTACCTACCGTGTCTGCACGATGACCTCGGCAAGCAACCACCAGCCTGTGGCCATGCCTGTTGCCCAGCGCGGTGCCCAAGATGACTGCACCAAGTTTGTGGTCGAAGCTGCCGGCAACGGCAACGGCAACCAGAGCGGAAACAATAACGGAAACAATGGAAACAACCAAGGCGGCAACCAAGGTGGTAACAACAACGGTAACAACGGTAACAACCAGGGCGCAAACCGTGGTGGTAACCGGGGCCGTTTCGTTCGTGGCCGCACTCTCCACGTGTAAATTGGACGTTGGTTCAGATGATGTAACCCCAATTGTCGCTCACGTGTCTTTTGGCATGTTTTTTATATGTAAATATACACTTCTGTCAGAATCTTTTTCCTTTTCTGTTCTTCCTGGCGAGTCGGTGCCGGGTGTGTAAAACTACGAGTAACACTTATGGTGATCAATTTCATTCTCACTACATACCAGCCTTTAAACATGTTTGTGATGTACGGAGTAGTTTCGGTGTTTTCGTTTTCCCCCATTTCCCGTAGTATTTTAGCAACTGAATTTTTCCTGTGCGCCTTCAACCTCGCAACTAAATAAATAACGCTTTATTTTGTCATAGCAACACTGTTTTCTCTTTCCTCTTTACCGTTTCCGGAGTAGTACGTCGGGAATTTGCTCGATGTAGTTTCTTAACAGTCAACAAGAGCAGAATCTCAACGGTACTGTTACATACCAGGTCAAGCCGATGATAAAGACACCATCAAACTTATCGATAAAACGGGCACAATCGTAGCTCAGCACGTCACGTAAGCGCCCATTCTAGTCTTTATGAGAGCAGCTGCACTGCCAATGCCAAGCGCCTACTGTAATCAATCAACAAGAGCCGGACACTCGACATATCGGTATTGAAAGCATGCATTAGCAGGTCCAACGGCCTTCTTGGAAGTCTATCGCCTTCCAAAAGGGGCAGACTCCAGGGTTGTAATCGCTGTGTGACATGTTGACACTTGGCGGGGGGGATGAGGAACTTATGTTGCAGCATGGAGGCCAGTACTGTCAGCTCTTACTTATACTTGAGGAGGAAGTCACCCCACCAAAGTCTTGGGGGCTGATTGATAGTCTATTTGCTATCAAGATGGAGATGTGTGTGGGGGTGTGTGTTCAATATTACGGGCTCGCTTGTGAAATGCGATTCGGGTGCTGCCGTAGGAGGTTCGAGTCGAGTATCGTGCGGGGGATCCTTTCGGATTTGCAATCCTGATTTTTCATCGAGCAAGCGGCTCATGCTTTGTATTTAGATACTCCGTAGAGAACAAACTTGGTCCGGTCGTGTTGGATCTGGTCCAATTTTGAATCAAACTGTCTTTCTAAATCCTGCCTCTGCTTTCAAGATAAATCAAAATACACCCAAGTATTGCAATCAATTCCTCCGACAGTCCAGTGTAAACACCTCCTAAAATCTGCATGCGTCGAGACCCCTGTCAGGTCGGCGATAACTATCCGTCTTGCGTTCCATTTTGCCCCTCCCCACGTCGCATCGTTATTCCTTTCCCCTACCGCAGTTCGTCAACCTTCCTACTGAGCCTGTGCTCAAGGTTTATTCCCGGAGCTAACTCATGCTGAGTTCAGGGCTTTATCTCCTTTACCCCGGTCAAGAGTCGGCAATCACAAGGTTTTTGAATACGATGTGCATGCCTCGGCTTCGACAGACACTCAGCTTTGGTTTACATATTCCAATAGCCACTCCGTAAAACAAAGGTGAATTGATAGTAAAGGGTCATAACTGGTAAACCGTGGCTTTGGTGGGGATAATCCAAGAAGAGAGAAAAAAAGAAAAAGAAGAAAAAAAGTCCAGGCCCTGAGAACTCTCATGGTCTCCCCTTTCAACCTCAACCCTTGACAATTAGGTTATCTGAAGATCCAACACCTTTACAACAACACTAAGTTCGAATGAAGAAAGTAGACTCCAATTACATCATTTCATCTTCTGCACGCCATCAACCCCACACCCTATTCCTATTCGACAAAGCACATTAACCAGATCGGGAAGGCAGTATAAACCTAACCAAACAATGCAACCCTCCTGTTATTTCAGCACTACCCAATCAGTTCCACCGCTTCTCATCCGTTTAGACTAAAGTGTGATCTGCAACTTGACAAAGGGGCTCCAGGAACTGTCCTCGAGGGCTTATCGCTCCCCTGGATTGCATGCAATCAATCAGATGAGAGATACAGGTGCCTCGTGACGGAGGGACTCGACCCTTCATCGGCCGTTACACAACTTAGCATTTTACAATCGTCCCTTGCCCCTGTTGTCATGAAGACTAGTTCCCCCACTACCCTTACTAGATAGAGTCTGGGCTGACCAGAGAACACCCGCCTATCATCACATCCTACTGTACAAAGAAAGACACCGTGCCATCGTGTTGCTGAAGACATGAAGATATTCTGTGATTGTCACCATGTCCGGGGTCCTTTGTTTTTGAGAGTCATGACACCTCCCCGAATGGGAATGGCAGACTGGCAACTTTGTGTGTTGAACGCCAACATCGGAGCTGATATCCAAATCAAGTGTTGTTCATTAGTGATGAAGATGGAGAAGGCTTATGATGCTATCTCGCACAAAGCTCTATATAACGACTGGCTCTTCGCCAACCCGTTGAGTATCAGATCGAGCACCTCAACTCTCATCGCCGTCTTTTTCTCCCAGATTATCCCCGCCCCGAAGTTTCAAGTCCAAACACCGAAACAATGTTGTTCAAGTCGCTCTTCACTACCGTATTCTTGGCCAGTTCGACCGTTGCCCAGCGAAAGTGCGGTTTCCCTGAGCCCAATGCCGCGCAGATCGCCCAAGCTCTCGAGTTTGCGCAGCTCGAGCAGTCTGCTGCCGAACGGCGCCAGGACAACTTCTCTGTTGCAGCTATCACAGTCCCGACGTACTTTCACGTCGTTGCGACCTCGACTTCTGCCTCTGGTGGATATCTCCCCGTACGTTAATTCCCCCCCCCCCCCCAGCATTCCGAAAAGAAAAGAAAAAGAAAAGAGCGTGCAATATTGACATCGTCTTGCAAACAGAAAGCAATGCTCCAAGCCCAGCTCGACGTTTTAAACGAGGACTTCGCCCCCTCAGGAATCTCCTTCGACCTCAAGGGAACAGACTACACCGTCAACTCCGATTGGGCCAATGACCGCGCCGAACTAACCATGAAGCGCGCCCTCCGCAAGGGAGACTACAAGACCCTCAACGTCTACTTCCAAACCGGCGTCAGCGGAAACCTAGGCTATGCCTACCTCCCAGAGAACGCACCTGCGGGCTCGACGCAGTTCTACAGAGACGGCGTCGTGATCCTTTCGACTACGCTCCCTGGCGGCTCCGAGGCGCCGTATGATCTTGGACGCACTACTACGCACGAGGTTGGTCATTGGCTTGGCTTGTATCATACTTTCCAGAATGGGTGCAGTGGGAGTGGGGATTTTGTTAGTGATACGCCTGCTGAGTCGGAGCCTGCTTTTGGGTGCCCTGTTGGACGGGATACATGCTCCAGCGCTGGTGTTGATCCCATTCACAACTACATGGATTACACTGACGAGTAAGTATCTTTCATATGCATGGTGTGTTTGGATTTTATCAAGTGTACTGACTTATTCTCCCCTTCAGCGCATGCATGGACCACTTCACTACCGGCCAGAAGTAAGCATTTCCAATATTGTCCTACCCCCCATGCGCTGAAATCTGTACTGACAAAATCAAACAGTACCCGTATTAACAGCTACTGGAACCAGTTCCGTGCTTAAATCAGTGTACGGTTGGTTGAACCACGATGTTGGGTCTTGTTCACCAGGTGTTAGGGATAGAGTGAGGGCAGCGATGAAGAGCTTGATGATGTGATGAGTAACGAATGAACCAGGTTGATGAACAAGACGAGAAGCACGAGCGTAGAGTAGTGTCTAATTCCATGCTTTGAATTGGATTCTTATGACGAGAACTATACCCTGTGCAAAATGAATCTAGTGGCGGCCATGACAGCCCGAAGCAGTATAGAGAATGGGTGTATAGACAGTGTACCCTACTCTGGCAGTTGATCGGCCCATTTCTCCAAAAGTGCATCAACATCCATCCCACAAAGCCTGCCCCTCTCAACGATCGCTCTAGCTTTCTTGGCCACCGGAACATCGATCATCTTCCCGTCCAAACCCCAGGCACCTTTCCCCGCAGCACAGGCCTTTTCATCCGCTATTACAATCCGAACTGCCCACTCCAACTCCTTTTCCAACGGCGAAAATTCTTCCTGTATAATCTGCACTTGGCCCGGATGAATAGCTTGCTTTCCATTGAACCCCATCCGTCGACCATCTGCACTCTCTTCTCTAAGACGCTCCACGTCAGCGGCACGGTACGCTACGCAGACTAGATCGATGGCCGACGGCAGATTGTGGGCACGTGCAGCTGTCACGATGGCGCTCCGGGCAAATAGAAGTTCGGTTAGGGATGGGGTACGCGTGATGGATAAGTCAAGACAAAAGTCCTCCGCAGCAAAGACGAGGCCGTCGACAAGTGATGTAGCTGTGCAAATCTCGTTGAGGTTGGAAAGGCCTTTGGCAGTTTCTATGAGTGGAAGAAGGCGCGGAAGGCGGGAATCATTAGAGTCCTGGGTTTTGGGACGGATATGACGGAGTACATTGCTGACAAAATGGAGGTCGGCGGCAGTCTGCACTTTTGGTACGACAACCGTGTCGACGTGAGGACTGGCTGCTACTTTTGCCAAGTCATCGAATGCTAAACCACTATCGACGGAATTGATTCGCACCGCAACTTCTTTCACACCAGGTGGGGGAGGTGTGGTGAGAAATGCAGATAGCGCGTCGCGAGCATTGGCTTTTTCGTTGGGTGCGATTGCATCTTCTAGGTCGTATATGGCACAGTCTACAGAGAGTGTACGAGACTTGGCGAGCATGCGTGAGGAGGAAGCTGGGACTGTTCTTCAAGCATCAGTTATTTGTTTCCTCGGGACACGTGGAAGGGAGGATTTGCCATAAAGAAGAGCTCGTCGAAGGGAAGCTCGGGACGCCATTTTCAGCAGTAGTTGTAGCAGTTGATTATGCTAAAATACTCGTTGAGACAGTTATTTGGCCCATTCAAGATGTAGTCTATTTGATCAATTGATGTCGTGAGTTAGTCATGGGTTTCGGCTATATGATATGCCAGAAACATATCCTCAGCTGTATTGCCGATAAACATTTAGCGGGTGTGGACCTTGTAACCTTGGCCCATGACTTTGGCTCGCTTTATTACCACTCTCACAGTATTTCTTGTCTCCAAGTCGTTCAGCTGCACGAATGGTCCCAAGAAGTCATCTAATCGAACATCAACATTCGCGGCGTGCACCATTTTCCGATCCATTTCAGCCATGTCTTGCCAAACACTGCCGCGAATGGCGGCCTTCAAGGTCGCCAGAAACTTCTCAGACATACCCAAACGAACCATAATCACAACCACAACCGCAGCCGCTCTGGCAACCTCCATGAAAAGCCGCACCATACCAATCCTCTACGACTACCTCGCGCCTCGCGAATCCCACCTCTTGAACATCGCGCTCACGGACTTCCTCCCCGCCACTCCGAACGAAGCCACTGCTTTCGCGCCCCCCAAAATGCCTTCGACATTGAGTGGCCTTACTTTACCGCCAACACATCACCTGGTCTATTTCCCACCGAGTATTCGCGATTCGCACACTCTCCCCGATGGCAGTGACCCCGTACAATCGCCAGGCGAACCCTTTGTGCGGCGGATGTGGGCCGGGGGCGAAGTGCACCTGAACAACGACCCAAAGGCCACCTTGGTGATGGACGGGTCGCGTGCGGCGTGCATTGATTCTATTGCTTCGGTTGACATAAAGAAGGCGGACTCGGACAACCCTCTTGTCTTTGTATCTGTTGAGCGTCGCATCGGCAGGTGCGAGGAAAATGAAGATGATGATCAATTACGAGCGCGATTTTCAGATGATTCACAGGTTGCTGTCCGAGAGATGCGCAACATTGTATTCCAAAAGGCCGCTCCCGAAGGTGCTGCGTCCATCGTACCTCGGAATTTCACGCCTCAATTCAAAGGGCAGGAGGCATTCAGCCATGCATTCATTCCAACGAGTCGGTTGCTCTTCCGTTATAGCGCACTCACGTACAACAGTCACGCCATTCATCTAGACCCCGATTTCTGTCGCACAGAGGGGCACCGAGGGCTCGTATTCCATGGACCGTTGGCTTTGACGATGATGTGTTCGCTTCTACGAATGCACTTGATTGGGGAATCAAAGGGAGCGAATAGGTTTGAGGCGATCAAGAGTGTCAAGTACAAGGTCATGCGGTCGTTGTATGCTGGCGAGCAGACTAGGATTTCTGGACATCGCATTGGGGATGGGGGATGGAGTGTATGGGCCGAGACACCCGATGGGCATTTGGCGGCTGAGGGAACCGTTGTTACGGAGAAGATTGACGGTGTGCCTGGAGAGCTTTATGAAGATATAAATGAGCTGGGGTTGTAGATAGAAGTTTGTTTCTACATAATCTTTAGTTATCCATCAGATGCAACAAGGACGAGTTGGAATTCATTTGTACACGAACACGACTAGCATCCATCCGTCTCATTTTAGACTTGTGGCCAAGGTTCCGGGACAAAATGGCAAATACCAAAGAAGAAATGAATTAAGAAAAGCGTTAGATGCTAACAGGTTCAGTGGAACTTGTATGGGAATTAATTTACTCCGTATGCTAATTGAAGTCGTCCCTGGAGTGTTGGGATGTGTAACCGAGATGTTCGGTTATATCAAGCTCACAATGCAACCAAGTAACCGGATACAAGTACAACATTGCCCCGCCCTACTCACACAGATACCGACCTTCAACTGAACCGACGATGCAGCCGTGCATCTTACGAAACAGCCATTGCTACCAAGGTCTGGTTGTGGTCCAAAGGTAGAAAAAGAAAGGAACGAGAATACGAATTAGAATAGCTCCTCAAAGGTGCACAACACTCGCAGCACAAGAAAGTGTAAAAGTATTCTTAACAACAAGGATTACTGGCAATGGCTTCCAAGGCCCTTACTAGCGGACTCGTTGCGTCGCGGACGTGCTTGAGAAAGGCAGGTTTCTAAGCTTGTGTTATCTTCCATCCTTTGATCCATCTTTTGAATGGGGGATTGCTAACAGACAAGCATAGCTTCCGTCATCCATCAAGGCCCAGCAAGTGCGACGGCTGAGTCTCTTTGAATACCAATCACATGAGTTGCTTCGAGAGGTACCAAATTCGTATCCCTTCTCCTATTAATCGTCATACTAAAACCACGGTCGGGTTTTGTATAGTTTGGGGTTCCTGGACCACGAGGAAAGGTAGCAAAGACACCTGCTGAGGCAAGCCAAATTGCCAGAGAATTTGGCGTGCCATGCCTCGTAAAGGCACAAACTCCCTTGGGCCCAGTGTACAAAGCTGGTAGCCCCTCAGAAGCCGAGACCGTGGCATCGAAGATTCTTTCCGAGGCACAGAAGACTACCACGGGCGCTGCGAACAAGGTCTATGTCGCAGAGGAGTTGAAGTTCAGCGAACAGTGGTACATTGCCTTGACGATCGACCGCGAAGCCTACCAGCCCATAATCATCGCATCCAAGTCTGGCGGCAGTGGTATTGACAGTAGCCGACCCGATCAGGTCCACGCCTTTCAGTTCAGTGCCGCGGAGGGCATAACCGCCAACTTAGTTTCTCAAGTAGCCACGAAGCTAGATGTCAAAGGATCACCCGAAGAAGCCAACCTCAACGACATCCTCGCCCGTCTTTACAACCTCTTCCAAAAGCGCGACGCAACATTCATAGAAATCAGCCCGCTCGTCCGAACCGAAACCGGCCTCGCAGCCCTCAACGCAAAAGTGATAATCGACAATGCCGCCAAGTTCCGCCAAAAAGACCTCTTCGATGACCGAGACATCTCACACGATGTCCCCGAAGAACGCGAAGCAGAAAAATATGGTCTCGTATACGTGAGGATGGAAGGTAACATTGGAAACGTGGTGAATGGAGCGGGACTCGCCATGGCGACAAACGACGCGATTGATTACTACGGCGGCGCGAGCGCGAATTTCTTGGATGCCGGAGGTCAGGCAACGAAGGAGACTATGTTGAAGGCCTTTGAGATTATTATTCGGGATCCGAGGGTCACTACTATTTTTGTGAATGTCTATGGAGGTATGCCTTGTCCCCATCAATAGGCATTCTGTCATCTTTTGCCCCGTTCGTTGTTAAGTGATACTGACTGGATACAGGCATCATTCGATGCGATATGATTGCCGAGTCGATTATCGCAGCCACTAAAGAGCTGGGTCCCATGAAGATTCCGATTGTGGTTCGGCTTCAAGGAACAAACTCGCAAGAGGGCCTCAAGCTGGTATGTTTTGCCCGACTGTCTTTCGATTGATTATACCTCGCTAACAGTCCTTTCAATACAGCTTCAGGAAGCAGACTTGGGACTGCATGTTGAGGCTGACTTTGGTGAGGCGGCCAGGATTGCCGTCGAAGTGGCGGGAAAACACAACAAAGGCTAGATCTGATTGCTTGTAGATACTCGGTATTCAAATGTTAGAGAGTTGGAATTGAGTATTCATTAGAAAGTCGCACTTCTTTAATGTTGTTGGTGATGATGAATTGTATCTTTCCAATGATTCAACGGCTCACAGCTAATCTCCTGGTTCAACTTATCGTTAAATCAGTCATCAATCGATACGACTTAGTAGGGTACGTTTAATATCAGTTTATGAGGTCTAGGCTGGCACTATTGCTATTAAAACGGTAGAGATTCAGGTTTCTCGTTGCCGCAAGGACTCGTATTCACAGAAATTCTTCATCTACCAAACCAGACTTTTTTTTTTCTTACATCCCCAAGAGCTTCTTCATCTCAATGCCCATAACACCAGGATGCGGGACAACAATTGCGCCAGCATCTTCGAGATACTTGGCCTTAGCGACAGCCGAAACATCGCCAGGGGATAGAACAGCACCCGCATGGCCCATGATCTTGCCTAGGGGTGCCGTCTTTCCTGCGACCATGGCAACGATGGGCTTCGGATTTTTTGTCGTGCGCCTGTACTCGCGGATGAGGTCTGCGGCATGCAATTCCGCTTCACCACCTATTTCGCCAATTACAATGATGCCTTTCGTGTTCGGGTCTTCAAAGAAGAGCTTGAGTCCGTCCACGAGGGTTGTTCCTGCAGGTCTCCGTCCATT
This sequence comes from Graphium sp. VPRI43844, assembly GCA_019925285.1. Lineage (NCBI taxonomy): Eukaryota > Fungi > Ascomycota > Sordariomycetes > Microascales > Graphiaceae > Graphium > Graphium sp. VPRI43844. The sequence continues at coordinate 160,797 of JADHKT010000043.1, forward strand.
TATTTAGCAAGGAGAATGAGGGAGTAGGAGCGTGGGACGGGATGTTGGATGTAGCTCACCGGGTAGCATGTCACCTCCCATACCAACAACCAAACTTTGCCCCAAGCCCTCCTTAGTCGTCGCACCAACGGCCTCATAACTCAAAGTTCCGCTTTTTGACACAATGCCGACAACTCCAGGAGAATACTGCTTATAAGGCATGATACCAATGCGACACTTTCCAGGTGCAATGATACCAGGACAGTTCGGTCCTACAAGCCTCGTCTTACTCTGCGTCCGCAAAACCTCTTGCACGCGCAAGATATCGTGCACAGGGATATGCTCAGCTACAGAGACCACCAAAGGTACTTCCGCCTCGATGGCTTCGATGATTGCGGCGGCGGCGAATCTGGCAGGCACGAAAACGGAGGTTGCGTGGGGTTTCATCTCGTCCATTGCTTGACGGACGGTGTCGAAAACAGGGAGGTCGAGGTGAGTTTGACCCCCTTTTCCGGGGGATACACCGCCGACGATTTTTGTTCCGTAAGTGATTGTATCTTTTGCGTTTGCTGTGGCCTGGCCAATGTCAGAAAATATTGTGCCACCCTTCGAATTCCATCATCTCCTTGAGGGAACTGAGAAGCGAAAGAAACTCACCGCCTTTCCAGTGAAACCTACACGATGCGTGCGTGCATTAGTATTGGTGGCGTTTTGGTAGACTAAGCTTGGGTGCAATTCTCACCTTGGTAAATCACTCTCGTATTCTCGTCGATTCTGAGATTGGGTATAGTTTTGGCGTACGCCAACTGCCGCTGATCTGTCGCGTAGGACCTACACTGCAATAGCCGGCCCTTGACGGCGCGAGACGTTGCTCTTGGTAGGCAATTCATTGCAAGTGTGTTGATGGGCCAACGTTGAACAATTATTTGCGTCGTCAGACTTTCAAGCCTAGTGTTCAGATATTTTTTGAAGGTTGAAAGTGAAATGGGTTATGTGGGATGACGATGATGTAAACAGCGGTAATATGTAGGCGCGGAACCAAAATTTTGTCAAGGCTCTCGCTTGTTGGACATGGGACAAGGACGCCGGGTCTAGAAAGATTAGCTACTACGAGGCCAGAGTTATCTCCAGTACTGTCAAGTCTACTACTGTCGTTCGAGCTACCAAAATCATAGCTTGACCCTGCGAAACAAACAAGCACACGGCCATTTCGGTTATATCTACCACCGGTTACTTGGACCAAGATCCCCTCCTCTTTCAAATAGCTTCCCCGCAGTTGAGCTCCAGCGAGAGTCAACGCCATCACCAATCAGGCTAGCGACCGTCATGGACTGACTGACAACTGACCCGAAAGTGGAGATGTCTGGAAGACCAAAAGACCGAAATGATCACTTCCGTGTGACTTCGGCTACTCGGTTATACAAATTCGAGTCATGTTTCTACAGAGTAAGGTGAGAAATGTAAAGCCTGAGATATCCCCAAGCCGTTTTAATTATAACCCGGGCATCACGTCTCCCTCCTTAGACATCGTTGATGTCGCCGTCATAAACAAGACCCACAAACAATTGCCAGACTCGAGATTCTGTCTGTGTAGGCGAGATGACGATCCAGCGCAGACGCGCAAAGCAAGCGTGTTTGTCGTGCAATGCACGACGCATTCGGTGTAATGTCACTGAGCAGATGCCATGTCGCAATTGTATCAGCAATCATTCAACGTGTGAAGTCCGCGAGTCACGACGGGGTAAACATGCACGCCCGCCTTCGAAGAATAAGAGGGCCAAGGGTACAGGGGAGGGTGCAGCCCCCTTGCAACAGGAACGAGATACTAGTCAAGACGATACCGGGCTGGACTTGACACTTGATGCGCCTGTTGCTGGTGCGGCTTCCTCGTCACCCCAACACTCGGAGGACCATGTCGCAGCCTCTCATGTCCTGGCCACGTTATCAGGAAATAATAAGAGACCAAGAGAACAAGACCCAGAGCAGCCTAGACCAGGCCAGGAAATATCCCAAAGACCAGAATCATATTCCAACATAAGTCAATGGCAGCAGCCCGTTATCCCACCACTTCCTCACCAAGTCTCCGACAAACCACATCACGATGGCGACGAAGCATCTGTATTCCTCGGCGAGTCAACCTCAATCCGTTACCTCCATAATACTTCCACTCCCGATGCTAGTGAGCCCTCGCCCGCCCAAAGCGTCAAGTTCCTCCACTCCGTCCCCAGCGCAGCCAAAGCAGATAGTCTCGTGCCTCAATGGGAAACACAACGACGGAATGCGCGCATCAATTCCCTACGCGCCGAAGGCGTGTTTTCCTTACCACCCACAGAGGTAGTTGAGGCACTATTACGGGTGTACTTCAAGCATTTCCACCCATGCTTTGCCGTGGTGGACGAAGTTGATATATTACGAGACTATAACAATGGAACAATCTCACATCTGCTACTCAACGCCATGCTCTTCGTCGCCGTATTATACTGCGATGATGCAGACTTCGCACAAATGAAAGACCTTGAAAACCGAAGCATGGCAAAACACCTTTTCTATAACCGTGCTAAGGACATTTACGACGTAGGATACGAATCTCGCAAAATCGTCATCGTACAATCCCTATTCCTAGTAAGCTTCTGGCGAGCAGGCCCTCTACTAGAGAAGGACACCCGGCACTGGCTAGGGTCAGCTGTCAGTCTCGCGCAAACAATTGCTCTGCATCGCTCGACAGCCGTATCCCAAGACCCAAAAGCAGCAAAACTTCAACGCCGCGTATGGTGGTGTCTCTACATTCGCGAACGGCAATGTGCTGCCGGCCTCGGACTACCTAATCGATTCCGAGACGAGGACTGCGATGTGGAAATGTTGCAGGAGGGGGATTTCCAGCAAGCGTTTCGGCCTTCGACGGCGGAGTCCAAGGTGCAGGAGTACATACATTATACGATTGGCATTGCGAGGCTTTCCCAATTCCTAGGCCAAATTGTGCATCGGGGATATCTGCCAAATAAAACACTATCGCCTGTGGCACGAACACGACTTCGTGATGACCTCATTCGGTGGAAACAGCAATTAGCACCTGTGATGCGTCTCGACAGAGACGACTTAGACCCTACACCTACCAATTTCCACGCACAACTATTGCACCTCGCATACAATAACCTCTTCATTCTACTCTACCGCTCCGAGTACATTAATTCCCGAAACAGCAGCTCATCGTCGGATAGTCAGATAGCCGCACAAGCGGCAATCAGCAACTCACGTATCATAGAAGACATGATGTCGAACGGCGGACTACGACATGCACAAACACACACTATTACAAACCTCTTCAACACCCTTTGCATTCACACACTCTGTCTCCGGGAGGCCAAATCTCCATCCCAGAACCAAGATACTACTACTCAAGCGATCACCGAACACCGTGCAAAGTTATGTCTTCTGGGACTGAAAGATTTGCAAAAGACATGGGATGTAAGAAACTGGGTACTGCAGCTATTCTTTCATTACCTGGATCGTTCAACGGCCGAACGATTACGTATAGACGACGAATCCCAAGGCGCCAATGCGCATCCACCCGCACAAGTACATTACTTGCCCTTGCGCGAAGGGAACATTAACTCTTCGTTTGGTGGGCTAGCGGGGACAAACAGTCTGAGTGTTGGCGGTATCCAAACACCCTCCTTTGGTGGTGTGCAGCAGGGGTATGGGGAGGGTGTGGATGACGTGGGGGATTCGCCTTGGTCGTGGACAACGGAGGCGGCAAGTCACTTTTTGTTTTCGCAGATTGAGAGTGACTTTGCTTTTGGGGAAGGAGGATTTTATGTCGAGGACGAAGAATTTCGGGGCGTTGCATTTTCATAAAATATGATAGTTTTTACATCTACAGTTATGCTGACTTTCTGTCACACTTTTTCATTGGATGATAAGCCGTCTATATCGCTCGCGGAGCAAGGAACAGAAGAAACAAATACTCAAAACATCAACATCCCCGACAGGCTAGTGATGCAGGTGACCTAGGTGATGAGGGGGTGATGCAGGTGAAGAGGCTGGGGGTGACGTAGATCACTTCCCGGTGATCGGAGTCATGCAAACAAAGATGGTTTTGATGTCGAGGACGGAGGGCGAAGTCACGGCGACATCGAAGGAACAGAGAAATATATATGGGGAGGTGCGCACCCGGGGACAGAAGGAAGGACTTTAGGAGGCAACGAGCAGTTTGAATACAAACCATCATAAGAACCCCCCGCACCAGTACAGGCCTTGGTAGTGAGCAAGAAGTTGGACTTCGCAGCGAACCACTCCCAGCTATCCATTCAGTATCCTCGTTGGTCCATGCTAACTAGCCGGTAGAGCACATATTCTGACAGAGGTGCTTCTGGACTAGGCTTTATGCCCATGAGTCTGTCACATATCAATGTTGCAGTATTTGCAATTCTGCCGTGTCAACTTTCTTTCGCAAATAGCGCAAATATCAAACACGCCATGTGAATGGCCGAGCTCGTATGTGAGGCCAACACCAGGGCGTTGGTGCGGGGTTCTCCCAATGCGACCTCACAGGCTGACCACAGGACATGTTGGCTCGTAGTCAGGTCTGGTGCACGAACATTGGCCATGAACATTCGCTCTACTCGTTCTGGACTCTTGCCGTTCATCCAACAGAGTTCCATTCTTAACACGCCATGTGAATGGCCGAGCTCGTATGTGAGGCCAACACCAGGGCGCTGGTGCGGGGTTCTCCCAATGCGACCTCACAGGCTGACCACAGGACATGTTGACTCGTAGTCAGGTCTGGTGCACGAACATTGGCCATGAACATTCGCTCTACTCGTTCTGGACTCTTGCCGTTCATCCAACAGAGTTCCATTCTTCAGTCCAGTCTTAGCCATTGTAAGGAGTCTGGGTCTAGTGTGTAAGGATTCTAGGTCTGGCAGCAGTGGGATACCTTCCCATTTCGTCCCGAAGGAGATAAAGGAGGCCAGAGCCTGCTTTGTAAATTAGTTCCCCAAGTTGAAGTCTTCTAATCTACCAACACCCACCTTCAACTGTTCTCACGTGCATCCATCCTAAGGGACCTTCAGTCGTGCAGTCCGCACCCATCACAGCCATGTCGACCGTCAAGATCCTTCAAAAGGACCTGGACCTCTCGATCACGAAACCCGATCATAGAATCACAAATTTAAAGCACCTTGCATCCTATAACTGGATCGAGGCAGACAAACCTACAATCGCCGTACCAGGAAGTCCATCACTCTGGACGCCTCTCTCAGGACCCCAAAAATTACAACAAGACACCGGGACCTCCTACATTGACCAAAACGGTGCTCGACACCCCACGAGTCCCCTGGAACCACTCCTCCGATCCCTCTATATTGAACAACCATCTTTTGACATACGAAAGGTCAACCTCGTTACAGACCGAAACAGCATCACGAAATTGCTGGGTTTTGTCAATCCGAGGAAATACCAACGAGATGATGACGAGGGCGGTTCTTCGTTCGTTATAAAAATGGAAGCCGTCGGGGACACTGTCCTTCTTCAGCGTTCCCATGCATCTACGACTCGAACCATCGGTCCGGGGGAGTTCTGTGGCTTCGCGCAAGAATTCAGAAAATCATACAGTACGCCGAAGATTCCAGGGTCAACTGGACATCACAGGATCATCAACTACTCGCTAGGTCCTCTGAACGTGGTCTTGCGTTTTGAAGGTGGAACCTACACCAAGGGTTCAAGCGACCGACAAGGAATGGATGACACCATCAAGGAGTTGCTTACCTCCCTGTCAAAGTTTACTATCGAATCAGAGGCCACTCGAGCGGCTCTAGGCTCCGAATTGTTCGTTACAAAACAGGGCAATCTTGTCCCGCATGAGTCCACTCTGGGAATCAAGACAAGAAGTATTAGAAAGCCCCTGCTTGTTAGCGACGTTGCCCCTCAACTTTGGGTCTCTCAGACACCAAACCTCGTCAGAGCGTACCATAACCGGGGTATATTTAGAAGTTCCCAGGTGGAGGATATCTCCAAGGAGTTGAAGAAATGGGAAGAGAAGAACAAGACTGATTTGGCAAAGCTGGTTCTTTTGATTTCACGTGTTATTGAGGTTGGCAAGACCCAGAAAAGCTCAATCTTGAAATACGACTCAGATACAAATGAGCTCTCGATTACCAGTACTGATCAATCGAAGCTGTTGCCGGATGACCTCTACGACAAATGGAACGTAAGCGAATCGAAACGTAAAGGGCCGGAAGATGATAGCGTCCCGACCAGGGTGTCATTGGAACCGGTGGCGAAGAAGAAGGAAGAGTAGGGCGGGCTCAAACCATCTGCAAGTCTTTTCCTCTTTGACAACAACGTCTACACTTTGGAAAAACCGGACGACTGGCCAACGAGCCCCGGGGATCTCTGGCGAGACCTACAGAGCCCGCTAACCGGCCGCCCGGTTCTACGACATAGCATAACCTACGGAAGGATCCATCAATACCGCTTGGCGGCGGCACTGGATCCCCCGTTAGGGGTTAACACGGTGGATGAGAGTGGGTTATGGGAAGCGTGAAAGGGGAGACGAGAGGAGTGGAACACAGTGAACAGTTACTGTGCCCGTAGAGGGGTCTATAATGAGCATGCAAGGTAGACCCGCACTAATCGGCACAGTACGGAGTACATGGACCAAAACACGAAGTGACGGTGCGCCTGGCGCGGCCAGTAGGGGCCTTTTCCCGTACATAGTTCAGTATGTAGATAGGTTTTTTCCCCCTGAAGTAGCCGGAGTATGGCCCTGCGAGGCTAACTAAACTGTTAATGAAAAAAAATAAAAAAAAAACAACGTCTACAGTTTGAGACAATTCAGTTCTCGGGACACCTTCTCGTTGGCATTGGAGGGTTGGGTGGACAGCGTTTTTTTTTTCAGATGAGTAATTTTATCTACAATGTATTCGCATGGGCAATGAAACAAGTGATTTTTTAAGTCATATGTATAATGCCGCGTGTGGTTGAAGATTGAATCTGAAATATGCATCTCAATGGAGATTGAGCTCGGCTGTGTGTATAGCCACAATGGAGATTGCTCAGCCACAGCGAATTCGCCCTTGCAACCCAATATCTTGTCTTGATACTAACGGAGAGATAACAGCTGACAGGCAAAGTTGTTCTCTTGGTCAATTTTTTCCCCGTCCAAAGTCCCCTCAGGCAGCAGGTGAATATCCAGACGTCCCTTTGCCTGGATACCAATTTCCAATGTCCACCAGGGATACCCGTGAGCTGTGCCCACAATGCCGCATTCTCTTCTCTAGCAAAGGCCTCCTCCGCCTCTACGACAAGGACGGATTTCGTCACTCAACACTTTGGGAAATGAGCCAGCGTACCGACTGTGATTTCTGCCGCTTTCTCTGGAACGTCGAGTTTGACGGTACTATCCACAGCACTTCCACTGCCCGCCGTCTGTCGCAGCTTCCCGGCTTGCGCAAATATGCTGGGTACACGAACTTCGGCGCCAAAGCTATTGAGGCGACAGTGCACATCTGGGCTTGGGTAGGCTTCGGATACCACGCCGGACAGACATTTTCAAGCGAGACAGTCGCCCATATTAAACAGGTCGTTGATAGTGTTCAGGAGAAGTGGAAGAAGGGGGATATGGGGGCGATGCCGGCGGTTGAGGCCATTATGATTCAGGTCAGGAATGCGAGGGGCCGTATGCTTTGGTCTCCAAATCTCCCTTTGCGTGTTGTAAGCATTGCAGGTGCGTGATTTGGTCTGATGCCAAGAATCCGGATGACTCCTGTGAGGATGAATTTACTCTGAACAGTCACTAACGATGAGAGAAATTGCGATTCAGGTGACCCCTGCGCAATAATGACTTCACGCAGACCTCCTTCGTGGAGGGCGGGAGATGTGGGCGCTATCAAATTTCTTCGTCGGTTGATGAATCGATGTGCCCAGGAACACAAGACCTGCAAACCAATAACGGACAAGCCACTGCCGACCCGTATCTTGGACGTTTCTGGGAACCGCATATGTCTCAAGATCACATCGCCTAACGAAATCGGAAAGTATACAGCCTTAAGCTATTGCTGGGGCGGACCTCAGGTGATTTGTCTGTCTACCTCGACAATGAAGACGTTTACAGAGGGCATAGATTTCGACAATCTCCCACAAACCATCCAGGATGCAATCACAGTTACGCGGGAGTTGGGATTTTACTACACCTGGATCGACGCATTCTGCATCATCCAGGATGACAACGACGACAAAGCCATCGAGATCGCGAAGATGTGTTCCATTTACGAGAACTCGGCCGTTGCAATTAGCGCGGCAACAGCAAGAAGCGTAGATGAGGGGTTCCTTCATGCGCATGCGCATGGTGGCCACAGTGAAGAGGTTCGGACGTGCCATGTAGAGGTCAAGCTGGAAACGTCCTCTCAAGTACAATCTTACGGCCACATCACTGTGGCGGCAATTCAAAACCCAAAAGTCAACTCGCTGCCCATCCACAGGCGCGGTTGGACGTACCAGGAACATATTCTTCCCCCACGCGTTCTCATCTTCGGCTGGGTCGAGCCATTCTACAGATGCCTCCATCAGGACGGACTTACATTGGAGGACAGTTGGGTATGGTACTCGTGGGACTTGACGCCACCAGTTCGATTCATGGACACTGTGAATCTCAACGACGAGATGACTACTTTAAGTACCAACAAGTCGCCTGAGACACTACTATTTGGCTTGGTGCACGAATGGCCTGGCGTTGTGGATCAATTTACACGTCTCGCGTTGACAGAACAGACCGACAGGCAACACGCAATCCGCGGCGTCGTCGATTCCATATGCCGTTCATTACAGACGGAATGCTACTTTGGCGTGTTCCACTCGTGGATAATAGACTGCCTTCTATGGAGGACTGTATATGGAAAACCCTCGGATAGACTTGCAGACGTACCGTCGTGGTCCTGGATGTCCATTACCGGAAACGTCACCATGGCCCTTATGACGAGCGCATTCGACTACGAGGCTGTGGTGTCCTGGGATCCAAACGACGCTGACCATAAGACATTGGTTCTGCAATGCCGAGCGATGCGATGTGGTGATCCGCCACCCGGCATGCGCGAGCGCGGGGGAATGCCATCCGCGACGCACAGCTGGCCCGATGTGCATGCTGGTGTCGACCGTGGGGGGGCCGGCGGACTGTTCACAGACGACTATCCGGACCACAAGTGGGCTGATTTAGTGTTTCTACGCCTGGCAGTTTTCCAGAAGCGACTTAGTCTAGTTTTAGTGGCCGTAGAAAGCCCTCCTGGTTTGTATACGAGGTGGGGGATGGCGGAGTTGGAATACTCTGATCTTTGGGAGTCGTGTGATGTGGAGAGCTTCACATTGGTATGACGGAGGGTGAACACTCGGGAACTGGGAGAGGCATGGGGAGGAATTACATCAAGTTCGAACGCCAGGAGTTATAGCCAGGTTGGAAGTAAACTTTCCAAAGTTCGCTGGACTGTCCCGGCACTAGGCGGCCTTTCGTGGATGAATTTCAAGGGGCATGCAGAATAAGGCGCAAATCGTGCAAATTCGTGTTAGTCTATTATCAAAAGGGCCACGATATACCCAAAAAATCTCAACTCTGCTCATAATGATTCAAAAGTCATCGTCTCAATGATAATAAATCCCACAACCGCCTTAGAACCGCTTCGTCCCCTTCCCTCAACTCTGCATCGATGTCCTTTCCTTGTAAGGTATCAAAAAGCTGCTCCTTCGTAAGAACAAGGCGCAAATCAGCCTGTTCGGGCCAGACACCCTCCTTGCTAGAAGCGTCTCTGATTCTCCGTATTAAGACACCGTTGCTAACTAAGGCCCGCACATTCTTCTGAACATCTGTAAGTTCAAAATCAATGACAAAAGATGCGGACTCGCCCCTCTTCCCATCAATTCGTACAGAGAGCACATCGAACCACTGCTCAATAGTAAGCAAAGGCGAAAGACCCGTGTCCACGAATCCCAAATCATCCTTTGGATTCTTCTGTTGTCGAAGGGCTTGGGCCGCAGTGAGAAAGTAATTCCTCCATGTAGCATTCTCGTTTCCGAATCCAAGGTTATCGTAAGCTTTCGCTAGGAGGAAACGTGCTCTTCCGGCGGCTCGGTCGCCGGCACTATATGGCTCGAAATCCACAGAGGCAGATATTACGTGGTTGAGTAATGTTACAGCGAATCGATTGTCGCCTCGTTCAATGAAAGATTCTGCGCGGTCGCAGAGGGCCTTTATGCCGCCGAAGCATTCGAGGTAGCGTTGGCCTTCTTCTTTTGGAGGGTATTGCCAGAGGTGAGCTGGATGCCCATCGAACCATGTTAGATATTTTTGGTAGATTCCCTACGGCTTTGGTGAGTATGAGGCCTTTGCGTCTATTCGGTGCAGTGGCTATCGAACCTTGACATTATGGCTTACGGATCCATAAAAGCCTCGACAGTGCCATTCACGAGATATTGCCAGTGGGAGACGCAGGATCTCGGCAATTTCAATGCCAGTTAGGCCTAACAATTGCTAATCTTTAGTCTAGGACGAACGAAGCCATCGACAACTAGGAGCTTACCGCGATTCATGAGCCGGACAGTCTGGTCATGCAAGTAACCGTACATGTCTCTCTGCTGTGAAAGCCGTTTGACAAGAGCTTCTGTACCCCAAGTCGGCCAACTGTGACTCCCAAACAATACGTCCGCATCTGCTGAATAGAGCGTGATGACTTCGTCCAGATACCTCGACCAGGCCTTGGAATCCCGCACTTCAGCGCCGCGGAGGGTAACCTGCATTTGAACAATTAGCAAAAAAAAGAATAGTAGAAGTCCAGACAGTTCATGTGACACCCACAATGTTGTGCATGGTCTTCGTCACAGTCTCAGCAACGCACAAAGCCCGAAGCTCGGGGAAAAACAAGTTCATCTCAGCAGGCGCCTCTGTGCCAGGAATCAGTTGAAACACAATCTTCACCCCGTCTATGATATATTCCTCGCCAGTCTTTTGAATCAACACATTGGGAACGATAAAAGACGTAGTTCCTGTGCTAACTCCCATTCCAAGGCCCGTACCAATGTGTCCAGTTGGACTCCGTGGTAACAGAACGCCGTACATGAAGACAGCACGACTTCGCATTGCTGGGCCCGCCATGATGTTTTCGCTAACGGAAGCTTCGGTGAAGCCCGCGGGTGCAATAATAGGATTTGACTTGCTGAAGTCACTGGTAATTACGCCACCAGCGCCACCGTAGTGGTCTACGTGGGAATGCGAGTAGATGACGGCCTTGATGGGTCTTTTCCCTCGGTACTCCTGATACAACTTCAATCCTGCGGCTGCACATTCGCAGGATACCATTGGATCGACAATGATGATTCCCTCGTCCCCTTCGACAATCGTCATGTTTGAAATGTCTAGAGCGCGTAATTGGTAAATGCGTGGCCGGACTTGGAAGAGGCCGTGTTTGGAGTTCAGCTGGCCTTGACGCCAGAGATATGGGTGTGCGGTGGGAGGGCATTCCGCCTTCATGAAATCGTACTCGTTGACATCCCAGACTTTTCGCCCGTCGGCTCCTTTGATGAGGCCGGAGTCGAGGGACGCGATGAAGCCGCGCTCTGCGTCTTCAAAGTCTTGATGGTCGTCAAATGAGGGTTCGGAACGCATTTTATCGCTTGTTTGGTTCATGAATGGGAGAGGTAGCAAAGCGAATGCCAATTGGCTTCTATAAACAGAGGGGACAATCGAAGAAACCAATTTTGGGTTGTTTGACCTCCTTTTTCTTTTTCTGTATCTAAGTTGTAGCACCTCGATTGTTTCTATGAGTTGACAAGCAAGCAGCTGTCAGAAGCTTTAACAGTTGGTGGTGCGATTTGATGTGAAATGGCGTAATCGAGACCGCTTGTCTGTTTTCTATTAAGCGTTGCGAGCTTTCATACTACGAAATTCAATTTCTGGAAAGGAATCAATGAATTGATTTTCCGAGTCTAGTTGGACCCAATTGAGAATAATATTTAAATAACGCTGTTTGTTTGGTTTCGTCTTTGTCACAGGTCGGGATCGTAGGACACATTGGAGCTTCCTCAGTCCCAAGACCAACACGAACCCGTTGAAATTAAACTTCATGCACTACCCCTTTCTTACCCCCCCCTAGGACATCGTAATGAATCCCACAAACTCTTCTTCAGTCAACATCACACGAATATCTTCTTTAGCCACTCTATCCGAGCTGAAATTGCGGTCGGAACGCTCGAGAATTTCCAATGGCGTGCCAAATCGTCCACTGGCCCCCCTATTCGCCCCTCGCAAGATCAGAAATCTCACTCTCTCCGGACATAATTGATACACGGCCGTCTGAAGGGGATTTCCATACACCCCCGGACCTTGCGCATTGATATCTGCACCATGTCTCAAAAGCAAGTCGGCCAATTCTTCAAAGTGCGTGTAATGGCGTGCCACCGCAGTCAATGCATTGCCATAGTGTCCACATTGAGCATTCGCATCTGCGCCGTATCGCAACAGCAGCTTGACATTGTCTAGTCTGCGATGGGCAGCAGCAGCTTGTAACGCACACCCATACTTGCCGCCCTGCGAATTAACGTCCGCACCCCTTTCCAGGAGAACACGGAGGGTGTTATAGCCGGAGAAATTGCAGGCAGCAGCGCAGAGTGCAGTCCCGACCGTTCCGATGCTAGCATTAATGTCGTCCACCACGTCCGCTAAGACTTCGACAACGTCGGATCGACTGTCTTTGGCCGCTGTGTAGAGAGACTTGGGATGAGGCTTTTTGCCCAAGTCGAGCATGTACTCTATAGCATGCAAATCTCCTTGCGCCGCTCTCCTTTTCAATTCTCGCATTCCGTTCTCCGTGCAGTCTGTTTCATCATATGTGACTAGGGCCTGACCCGTTGAATTCATTCGGAGCTGTTTGTTCGGAGGCGTTCTGTCGATTACAGCTAAAATTCTGGATACTAGCTGGGCCAATTTCTATTTATGTGAGTAAATGTGTCAGTACAAGGGTGTCAAAAACTTTGGCGTCCGCTGGCTTACCTCTTCTTTGTCTGGCAACTTATCCACTTGGTTCTGTAGAATCTTCACTGCTGATCGATGATGAGCCTGTCTTGCTATTCGGATAGGCAACTGTCCGAACTTGTTCAAAACTGACCAGTCTGATCCGTGTTCAAAGAGTACCTGTATGGTTTTCTCATCTCCAGACTTAGCAGCTCGGTGGAGGGGGGTGCATCCATCCTTGTCAACAGCGTTTGGGTCTGCATGGTTCACAAGAAGAACTAGGGTGAGAGAGCGGTCGCCGTGTGCTGCCGCCAAATGCAAAGGTCGACTGCCCTGATTGTCAACTGCTCCAGTATCGGCGCCTTTTTCAATGAGTGCGGCGACCATATCACGATGCCTGTGGTGACAGGCGAGATGCAACAGAGTTTTCTGGTTGGTTTCGGTGGTGTTTGGATCCGCGCCGTTGGAGATTAGCCGATAGACCGCAGGGATATTGTTAGAGGCCACTGCAGCAAGTACGTTACTCGACTTGACTCGTTTTACATCATCAAGGATGGTTATTTGATCTTCAGCCATGGTTGTGCCAGTTGTCCGTGACGAGTTGCTTAGCTGCAAACCAGCGACGTCCCATAGTTCATTGAGAATGGATCTCATACCAGGGCTATCCAAGGATGGATGTTTGCAAATCTGGTTGTGATCATAACCGAGTATCGGTATTACCCTCTCCCCAGTAATTCCGAGGGAGCCACTCGCCGCAGTGACAAGCTTTCACAAGCTGTCAGCTATAATCGTGATTACAAGGGTCATTGAATGTACAAGTGATGAGTCTTACCACATTCTCGGAACCTGGTATTGGTGAGCTCTCAATAAAGGAGCTAACCTGCAGGTTGCCGCTTACTTCGTCCCGGAACTGAGAAGCTAACTGTTCGAGAAGTTTGTCACTGGATCTCAGTTTCTCGTGAAGCGAAGTTCTAAACTGTTCGAGAAGTTTGTCGACAGATGTTGAGAACAGAATGTTTTCTGCAATTGAGAAAAGAATGTCGGCGTAGGATCTGGAGGGCGACTTCGAATGGGGTGCTGCGAAGAATAGAAATGCTCGGATGGCCTTCCACAAGGATCCGAACAGTCCTCTCTCGTTACTCGCAACCAAGAATGCCTTCCAAGGTAAGTGGCTGTGATGATTCATGCATGTGAGGGCCTGAGAAATCAACTTACCTGCTTGGCCAGAATTGCGCCCATACTATGACTGACGAAGACAATCTTGCGATCTTTTTCCTACACCATTGTGAACGTTGTACTACTACACACTGAGTATCGGCTATAGCTTACGGGTTCAGTTTCCCTTTTCAGCTTTAGTAGAACTAATAAGTGCCTCGCTTGGTCTGTCAAGCTAGTTGTGCCGCCTTGGAAGGTACTCCCAGAGTCATAGCCATATGAAAACACACGAACTCCAGGAAGTTCCTTGTGCAAATTCTCCAGCCAATTAAAACCATTTTTATGTTGCCAAGTGCGATAGGCATCACCCCCAAGCCCGTGAAGTGCGATAATATCAAGGCCATAATTTCTCGCAGACGTCTCGGTTCCTTCAATTGCCGGGGTGTGGAGGGTGAATAAACCGTGCGTTTCGTTTGTGTGTTGATGTACGTGATCAGACGTCTCGATTAACATAAGATTCTTTGTCTGCTCGTCACTGAGTGCTTCCAGAATTTTGATACGACGGTTCAATGACGTTTCCATTTCATCCAGTAGTCGACGTTGGTTGATGTTGATGTTTTGAGACAAGGAGGGAGCCCAGTTCAGCACAGCCCAGCCCCTCCTCAGCTGAAGTCAATCAAGTAATATGACAGTGTAGGGGTCTCTGCATCATATCCCCAATTAGGGTAAGCGCCAAACGCTCCATACACTGCCGTAATACGACCAAGCCAATCAGATGGCCAGGGAGGCCGATGTCTAGTGTCTAGCCCCCCAACTGAACCCTGAACCCTTGGAACTCGGCGGTCTCTCCTTTCCCCCCTTGATTTTGTCCTCAAGATCCAGACATTCGTGATCAACATGCGATAAATTTGCGCTTGGACACACAGATATATCAGAGAATAGCCCATGGGCTACTTTTCACCACCTGAGGGTCAATCTTGCTGGCTTCTTTCCATTTGTTGTCGAGCGGGGGACGCCCGCCATTCTCATGAAGAATGAGCCTCCCAATCCTCGTCAAAATCGCGCGCTTGATACTACGACAACTCAGAGAAATATGGCAGACCAAGCTCTACATTGGCATAGTAGTACTCTATGTCTACAACTTCATTCCCGGATCGTTCACTACGATTTGGAGATCTCTTACGGGGGAATCTGTGAACTTTTGGAATGGTCCTAAATGTCATTTGGTTGTTATGAGTGCTGCCCTGGGCTTACAAGGTTGTACCATCCATCTGATGTGGATGTGGTTTCGAAAGGTCCGGTTGAGCCTGCAACCGCCATGGAATAGCATCCAATTCGACTACGTTCTTCAGTTTCTTCCTGATTGTTCCCCCTTACAAGAGCTATTCTTTTTCTACGCCAGATTCGGTCCCCAGACGAGACCTGTGCACCGTATTGCACCATGGCACTTCCGACACACCTTTAATCTCTTCCTGCTGACGACAACACTGTTTTGCCTTGCGAAAACCCAGGGGTTGAGTGGCTTACTTGCAGCCTTCCTTTTCATGACCCTTTTCGACGCCATTCAGCTTTTGTTGTTGCAAATAAATGCAACGATCTGGCGAGGTGGACTCACGACGGTCAGTTCGTCACTAGATTACGGGAGTAAACCGCGCTTTGCGTGGGCGGTCTTGATCCAGACTGGCATCTACTTGACTTCGTTGTGCCTGTGCATCCACGATTACAAGTGGGTTATTGTTCTTTTTGGTCTGCCGATCACATCAATGGGGACATTGTTGTTATATATATCGCATTCCAACAGGCCACCAAAATTCCTGAACCAGTCTCTCGCCTTGCGAGGTGTACAAGATGTCACTCGAAGTTTCTGTGAAACCTGCGAACGCACAATTTTATCCTCCGAAAACCGAAACGATGCATACATAGGTAAAGATGGCAACTATGTTCATCATCAAACCGCAGCTGAATTACTGAGGTCTGCTGAGGCGGATTGCCGCGTATGCGCCACTGTTTGGGAATGGCGGTCTAGACTCCCCGAAGACTTTCTTAGTAGTTTGAAATTCTGGGCGCCAGCAACAACCTACGCCTATGATTCTTTCGGGCCAACCATCAAGTTCAAAGAGGACCCCGACGAAATTCATACTTGCGAGTTTGCCATAATAAAGGCCCAAGGTGAGAACATGAAGATCCCGAAATGTAATGCCGCTAACATGACTTTAGTTGGTGATCGATGGGCTATGGGGTCTTTAGACGTTCACCGACGCATGGCTTTAACCAGGCTCTCGGATCACACTGGCTCAGATGAGAGCTTGAAGTTGGCTCGTAAATGGTTGCAACATTGTATGGTCCATCACGGTGTTTGCAGTTGCGATCAGGATACCGACTTCCGGCCGTCACGCCTTTTGTATCTCGCCAGCAGCTCTATTTGTCTTCACACGTCGCAGGAAATGCCCAGTAGAGTACGGTATCTAACACTCAGCCATTGCTGGGGAAAACTTCCGGTCCTCCAGCTATTAGAAAGGAATGAGTATGATTTTCGAAACGTGATCCCAAGCTCGCAGCTTTCCAAAACATTCATAGATGCCATTTATATCACGCGGTATCTGGGGTTCGACTATCTATGGATAGACAGTCTATGTATCATACAAGACTCTGTCGAGGACTGGATCAAGGAAGCCAATCTTATGGGCAAGGTGTACCGCAACGCTATTTGCAACATAGTGGCATCGGATGCCCCTGACAGTAACCACGGTTGCTTATACCCACGGAACCCCCGTTTGTTCCAGCCCGAAGCACTGCCACTAGACCCATCCAACGATAGAAATGGGGAGACACGATATATAATTAACCGCACCGACATTTACAAACGAGCAAGCGTCAATACAGACCGAAACAATAACCATATCGTATATACACGTGCCTGGGTCCTTCAAGAGGCACTCCTTGCCAGAAGGACTCTCGATTGCGGTCGCGGCCAACTCTTCTGGCGATGCGGAGAGCTACGTGCAACTGAAGTGTTCCCTGGTGGCGTCCCGACAAGCATATTCAATGACGACCACCCCGCTTCGTTATTCAAGGGCATCTCGTCCGAAAATGATCAGGTCATTCTCAACGCATCTATATTAACCGAGATCCTGAAAAGTAAGAAGACAAAGTTGCAGATTCCAATCGCACCAGGAAAGGGATCAGCCGAACGCTTCACGGACTCACCATTTGCGATTTGGGCTTTTGTTGTTGAGAATTATACCAGCATGGGCCTTACAGACGACACCGATCGAATGGTTGCCCTAGCCGGTATTACTGATGTCTTTCGGCCGCACTTTGGCGATCACTGGTTTGGTATGTGGCGTGTTTTTATGCCCTTCGAGTTGCTGTGGACCCTGAAGCGAAGAGCACAAAGACCGTCTTCCCCACGAGCTCCTTCGTGGTCATGGATGTCAATAGAGGGATCAGTCTCGTACTGGAGTTCTGTATTTCGGTACCGGCGTGATGTGCTCATTACCAAATTCTTGGGGGCCGAGACCACGAACGATGGTGGAGTGCGACTTTATCTCTCAGCGCCACTGCTACGTGCTACATTGACTAAAACACGAGACAAAGAGCCTTGTGGTGCTCGACGGTATATTTCAAGTGTTGAGGGGCAAACGCGCCGGTTTCGGTATCGTGGACTGCCATTGTTTCTTGACAACTTTGGAGAGGTATGGTTAGACTACTGGGATGAGGAACCGCCCGATACTGTCTTTTGCCTCTGTATTCAGGTGCACAAAGCGGATTGTTTCAATGGGCCGAAGGGTTTGGTTTTGAAAGAGGTTGACGATGGCGTGTTTGAACGTGTCGGCACTTTTGAGGACGGCAAAGGTTCTTTACTGCCGCTGCTGGAGGAAACTTCGGATAGTGAACTAATTCTGATATAGATCTATCGTGACTACCTTGCATTTCACATGCAGACATCCCAACCGTTCAGACCGATACTAAAGTATAGACAACAACAGCTGGCCAACAGCTCATCATATGGCGCGAGTTATTTTCGTTTGGCTCTCCTCAACTTGTAGATGGATATTTGAGGGTTCCTGTACTACCCCATTCCTACAGCTCTATAGGGAAGTAACTAGATAGAGACGCTACTCTCGTCGCTGGTACCTTTTATAACAAATGTTTGTTTGACCTATGAGTATTAATGAGAAGTATGAATAATCAAAGTTTGGGACGTCTGTTAAGACAGGAGGGGCCTATATGAGGCCCTTGCAGACCCAGAGAGATGCCCGCGGATCATACGATGTTCTTGCCACTAAAGAGTCCGCGAATACCGGTTGGCCCTGAGCCTGCAGAAGGTAGCTCTGGAAACTAACACACCCGCCCACTAAGCAGCGCCACTACTTCTTCCTTCTTCGTTCCCGTGCCATAGGCATATATCTCTACCCAACGGAGGCCCTGGCCAGAGGGTATCTTCTCGGCAAATTTACCCAAGAAAGCACGAGAGGAGTTTTCCTTCTCAATTGGGGGTTTCCTCTTGGCCAATCGGACACCGCGCCCCAGTGGGCCGCGAACCATACTCCGTACTCCGTAATAGTGAGACAAGTGGGCACAATCACGTAAGCACGTTAATAATTACCTAAAGTGGTTTAGTTTACAGTACAAATAGGAACTCTCTAGATAATTCATACGGAGTACTCTGTAGATAATTGATGAATTCATTCGTTCTCAACATCGCCAACTTTTAATCACATTACCTTGTACACGTAAAGAATAATAAATTCGGAATTGATAACAGTCGACATTTCACACATTTTTCAACAGCAGGGGAACAAAAAAAAAATGACATTTCCTTCGGAAATTCACACCTTTTATCAAGGCCGACCTCAACCAGAGTCCTCCTCTCCCTCCAACACCTTCACCTCAATCGATCCCAGCACAGGAAAAACCCTCGCAACAATCCACACCACCACTCCAGAACAACTCGACGCCGCCGTAGCCTCAGCCAAAGCTACCTTCCCAATATGGTCAGGCAAATCTCCCATCGAACGGGCAAACATTCTCCTCAAAGCCGGTAAATTGCTGAGAGAAAGAAACGAGGCCCTCGCGCGCACGGAAACACTCGACACAGGCAAGGCATGGAGCGAAACGTCAACGGTGGACGTTATTACTGGTGCAGATGTTCTCGAGTACTATGCGCACCACGTGGCATCTGGTGGCCTCGATGGTAAAACCACGCGATTACGCAAGGACGCCACCGTCCACACTACACACGAGCCACTAGGTGTGTGTGCTGGCATTGGCGCCTGGAACTACCCGCTGCAGATTGCCCTATGGAAATCGGCCGCTTGTTTGGCGGCGGGAAATTGCATGGTGTATAAGCCAAGCGAGGTCACTCCCCTGCACGCCCAGGCTCTCGCGAGCATCTTTCTCGAAGCGGGAATGCCAGCAGGCGTCTTCAACGTCGTGTATGGTGATGGTGTGGCAGTCGGTGCACGTCTAGTAGCTCATCCCGGGATTGCCAAAGTCAGCTTCACCGGCCAAGTCTCAACAGGAAGCAAGGTTGCTTCGGAAGCTGTGCGCGGAATGAAGGCTGTCACGATGGAGCTTGGTGGCAAGAGCCCGCTTCTCATTCTCCCCGACTCGGACATCGATGAAGCTGTCAATGTGGCCATGGCTGCCAATTTCTTTTCTAGCGGCCAAGTTTGCACAAATGGTACTCGAGTGTTTGTTCCCGATGTTCTTTTGGAACGAGTGCAGCAGAATCTGGTCCGAAAATGCCGCGAAGGGATTCGGATGGGCCTCCCACTCGACCCTACTACGAACTTTGGACCAGTAGTCAGCGCCGCACAGATGGACAAGGTCAATAAGTACATTGAGCACGGGCGCGATGTGGACAAAGCTACGGTTCTCTACGATGGGTCTATCGACGGCCAGAAGAGGCGACCTACAGTGGCCGGGTACTGGGTGCCACCCGTGGTATTTACAGACTGCACCGATAATATGCGTATTGTCAAGGAGGAAATCTTTGGACCCGTCATGTGCATTCTCCCCTACAAGACCAAGGGTGTGGCACAAGATGAATGGCTCGCTGCCCTCGTCCGCCGCGCAAACGACACACCCTTGGGTCTTGCTGCAGGAGTCGTGTCTTCCAACGTGGGCCTCGCTCAGGAAGTAACACAACAATTGGAAGCGGGAATTACTTGGATCAATACTTGGGGCGAGTCGCCTGCCGAGATGCCCGTGGGTGGCTGGAAAATGAGTGGGCTCGGGGTCGAGAACGGCCACGAGGGAATACGGCAGTACACCAGAATCAGGAGCACATTGGTGCAACTCGGGAAGGGAGCCACAGACGGAATCTTTGCCAAACTATAGTATGTAGTACAAATTGCAACGTTTCCTGAGATGGAGAGAATCGGACCACATGCCCCAATCACACATTCCAATCCCTGTAAATGTGCATTCCAAGCCCCGCGCTTCCAACCTATAAAAGCGCTGTACTCCGTAAATAGATTCACAAGTGGGCAAGCCAAGAAGTCTACTCCGTATATGCAGGCCTCATCCCCGCCTGGGCGACGGCCGTCAAACACGAATCTCCCAAGCACGCAATAGACGGCAGACCGCGGCACAAACGAGTAGCAAGACTTCTACTCCATACATCCGACGGTCCCCCCTACTCTCGGGATCCAATGTGGATACAAAACCGTAGACTAGAAATTTGAGAAGAAAAATAGGAAGCTCGGACAATGATCAGCACCATTAGTGTCTGGGATTTCCACAATATGCACAGTTTTTTTCGCCTAGCGCAGAGGAAGATAACACTAATGCTGCAGGTGCAGTGTATGACGTAGATGCATTGCTGCATGACGGCCTCAGATCTTCGCTTTTCGTGGCTGAGAGCGTGACTCGGTGAAAAGGTGTATACACCATCACACACCCCTCTTCGGGCTTGTCTGACCGTCAGGTACTGGCTAGTCGTGCATGCGTTCCATTTTTAGGACTTTTTCTGATAAATAATTTTTTTTTTCGGATTTCTACTTGGTGGTGGTGCCATTCCCCCTCTTTTACTTTTTTGTCTTGCATTTGTCTCGTGTAGCTACCCGTGTGCATTCCAATCCCCCTCACTTCTCTTTTCCAATCACGATCTTGGTCCTGAGACCTGTCGAATTAAAAAAAAGTCAAACAGTCTCAAGTTTCCCATCCCCTGCTTGCATCCAAATGACCACCAACGTACTTCCCCTCGACGTCGATAATGCTTTCGACTTCATCATTGTTGGCGGCGGCACAGCTGGCTGTGTCCTCGCCTACCGTCTCTCGACCTACCTCCCCGAGTCCAATGTCCTCCTAATCGAAGCCGGACCCTCGGATTTCAACAATAATCAAGTGCTCAACCTGCGCGAATGGCTTTCGCTTCTCGGCGGTGAGCTGGATTACGATTACGGCACTACCGAACAACCAATGGGCAACAGCTACATTCGACACTCGAGAGCAAAGGTCCTTGGTGGTTGTTCGTCGCACAACACACTCATTTCTTTTAGACCGTTCCGACATGATATGGAGCGGTGGGTGGCCCAGGGCTGCGAGGGCTGGGATTTCAAGACCATGATGCGACTGGTCGACAATCTGAAAAACCAGATTCAGCCTGTGCATTCGCGTCACCGAAACCAGCTGTGTCAGGACTGGGTCCAGGCTTGTTCCACGGCATTGGACATTCCCATCATCAAGGACTTCAACCACGAAATCCGCGAAAATGGTCAATTGACCCAGGGCGTTGGTTTCTTCTCCGTCGCGTATAACCCCGATGATGGACGACGAAGCAGTGCTTCCGTAGCATATATCCACCCCCTGCTCCGTGGTGAGGAGCGCAGGCCCAACTTGACCATCTTGACCGACGCCTGGGTCTCCAAGATTGTGCTCGAAAATGACACGGCCAAAGCCATCAACGTAACGCTCAAGTCCGGCGAGAAGCGCACTCTTCAACCGCGCAAAGAAATCATTATTTCAGCGGGCGCTGTCGACACCCCTCGCCTCTTACTACTCTCTGGTATCGGGCCCCGAAAGCAGCTCGAACCACTCGGTATCCCCGTAGTCAAGGACATTCCCGGCGTAGGCGAGAACCTTCTTGACCATCCCGAGTCCATCATCATGTGGGAGCTCAAAAACCCGGTTCCAGAAAACCAAACCACCATGGACTCCGACGCGGGTGTTTTCCTCCGCAGAGAACCCAAAAACGCTGCTGGGACGGACGGTGACTCGGCAGACATCATGATGCACTGCTATCAAATCCCATTTACTCTCAACACTGCGCGATTGGGCTACCCGATCATCCGCGAGCGCTACGCTTTCTGCATGACACCCAACATTCCCCGTCCAAGGTCGCGCGGCCGTCTATACCTTACATCATCCGATCCCACTGTCAAACCCGCACTCGACTTCCGCTACTTCACTGATCCAGAGGGTTACGATGCCGCCACACTCGTAGCTGGCTTCCGCGCAGCCCGCAAAGTGGCCCAGCAATCGCCTTTCCGCGAGTGGATTAGCCAGGAAGTATGTCCCGGCCCGAAAATCCAGACCGATGAGGAAATTAGCGAGTATGCGCGTCGCGTCGCACATACCGTGTACCATCCCGCGGGCACCACCAAAATGGGGGACGTGAAGAAGGATGAAATGGCCGTTGTGGATCCTAAATTGAGGGTTCGCGGGATCAAGGGATTGAGAATTGCGGATGCGGGTGTGTTCCCGGAGATGACTACTATTAACCCTATGTTGACTGTTTTGGCCATTGGCGAGCATGCAGCTGAGATTATTGCGAAGGAGTATGGGTGGAAGGGTGATGGGTCTTCTCGTGCTCGTCTGTAGACGCAGACATTGTCATTTTTTCGTATCTTTTGTTGTCCGTTCAGGAATGGCAATGGGGAAGCTAGATCTAAAATGTTTGATTGTAAGACGGGCTGGTCTTCGTGTTAAGATCAAACCAATTATTGGAATATTGAATCCCAATTGAACTGCCGGATCTTGGAATGACGGAAGAGCAGTACAGTTGGGTACTGACCGTCTATTCTTTAACTTAGCCGCCGTCGGGTTACCTCGTGTTCTCCGTCCCTCGTAATACTAACGGATTGATTGACCTGTTTCGTTGGATTGCCTATGTCCTCTTCGAAGTCCCCAGCACCCTGGTACTGAAGAAATTCACGGCGCGGAAATGGCAGACATGCACCTTTCTTCACCTGGGGAATTGTCGTGGCATACCACGCTGCTGTCCCAAACAAGGAAGGATACTAGGTTCTGCAATTTCTGTTGGGCGCCATGGAAGCCGGTTTCTTCCCTTGTTTAGCGGCGCAGATGTGCAGTTGGTACCGAAGTGATGAGTATGACAGCCCAATTGTGTGGATATTTTGGCTTACGGTCTCTCGTACTGAGCACGGAAGCATATTCCTAATCTTGACTAAATCGCTTCGGAGCAACCCTCTTCCTGCGAAAAGTCGATCATGAGGTAGTGGAGTCCTGTTGAGGTTTCGCATTGGAATCATCTTGATCAATTCTAGTTGTGAAAGATAACCTAACCGATGTATAACAGCTAGATGGTAATATCATACTTTGCAAGTGTCCATCATCATCAGAACTGAGGTCATCTTGAACGACAATCGGGTTATCATCAAGACCTTGTGTGATTGCCGACGTACTTGACTAGATTGACCATCGACAAGTGTCGAAGTAGATGATGGTAAAAGGGTGGCTGTTGCGGGAGGTGTTGAAGGAGGAGGGTCTTGAAGTCGAACATCCATTTCCGAATTCGACGACGCAGAGGTACCCTGTTTTCGGGGCGGCTTCGTTGGAGACGAGGAAGCCGATTAATTCTTTCGCTTCTGCGGAGTGGCGGCCTGCGCTGAAGCAAGGCCGTCGCCGTCCTCCGTTCAAGGGACTCTACACTTTCCATGTATTTTTTGCTCTTACACTTTCGTTGACGGAAAGAAAAAGATGTAAAAAGTAAACATACAACAGCGGGGATTCGCTGGTCGTCACCGACCCAACTACTAGTCCACCGGTTCCAGGCTTAACTAAGGGAGAGCGGACGGGATCCCGTGTATTCCTGAACCTATGGTCGTATGTGCCTGTGCTACTCATAGTTAGACTCATAAGTAGTGTGATTGTTGACAACGGCATTTTTGAAGTGTCGATATTAAGAGTTGTTGGCAAGCTAAATGAAAGATTACTGATTCATAAACACTTTTGTATCCTTGCAAGATTTAGGCAGCTCGAATATTTCTTCAAATTTATTTCCCCGACAATTTGGGGAGAAATTCGCCAAGGTAAGAAACGAAGATGTACATATTGCATAGGTTGGCTTCATCCCAGCCTTCCAAAGCACCCCATCATCACTCCTCGCATATCATCCCAAACGTATTAATATCTACCTGCCTGTACACCCTGTTGGAACATTCCATTTCTTCTGGTGTCGTCATGTCGAAATACTCCTCCTCCGTCGTGCCCATGTGTTCTGGTTCCGTCGTGTCAAGAGATTCGGATTCCGTTGTGCCAGGGTATCCCGTTTCAAGTGGGTTGAGGTTTCCTGATTCTGTGAAGTCGAGTACCGTCGTGTTAGTGCTTCGTTGTCTAGGCGTGGGAAAGGGCGAAATAGGCGGTTGCTTCAAGTAGTCCAAGATGTCCTGGAACAATTGTGGTTGCGTCCGATTGGGACCCTTGACATCGAGGCGGCCTCTCGTCTTAAAGTCGCAGCTGCCCCAGTTAGGATCGACACTAGATTTTCAATCGTTAGATTCCTTGCTACGCTATCCGATAGGAAAAGATGCAATGCGAAAAGTGTTTAGTGAAGAAAGGGAAAAAGACGCAGATGCCTTACCCAAATTTGAAGAACCTCAACTCATCCTTTACCCCTCCCCTAGGACAATTCTTGATCTCTTGCACGAGCCGTTCTCTGCACTCTTTTGCCGTAAGAGTATGAGCTTGGATTTTTCTAGCTAGTTCACTGCTCAACTCGGCCCACAACACAACATGCTTTCGCCTGCTCAGAGGGTAGCATGTCCATCGTGTCTCGTTCCTCTGGTACGGTCCTGCGAGGAAATCCTCGCAGGCCTGGCCCGCCCTGATGACGGCGCGTCTTTGGTCCCCTTCCAACTTTACACCTTTGAAGAAACAGATGCGCTTATCAAGTCTTTTGGGCCTGTCGACAAGATCTTCTGACATCGATGCTGCCAAGATTAAACCAAGACAGAAGAAGAGAGAAAGTAGCCTCATAATGGCTTTTGTTTTGTCTTAGTTTGTTTGCTTCTTTTTGTTTATAGTGAAAGGCACGGCTTACGTGGAAGAAATTCTGAAGTCAATTTCAAAAAATCTAGAAGGGATGTGAAGAAGCTTGGAGTTCCATGCCATATCCCTCTTTAAACCCCATGTTCACAGTGTTATATGATTCCTTCTGCTTCCCCCTTTCCGATATACCATAAACTCAATGCACCCTTGGATCGAATTTCGAAGTATCTTACTGCAGATGTTGTGATGACGGACACATGTAGACTCAATACAATGCGAGCAGATTGATCAACGATTTTTAACTCCTGTCATACACGACATTTCCGACCAAAGTGCACCCCCGAGTCGCCCAAAAGATGAGTCAGTTAGCCAGCACATCACTCGCGCAGAATGCACGATAGGGTAATCCCTTCGTGGATGGGGTGCTTCAACATCAAGTAGCGGCATTGACATTCAATTCATTTGACCGACCTCGGTATTAGACGATGTTGGTATGAATGACTCCTTTTCAGGTTAGGTAGTATTGCTATATATTTATCTTCATAACGTATAAATGGCTGTATGTTTGCAAACGCAGGTTCCGCAGTCAAGCCGTTGGTGCTGCCTGCCAACTCACCCCTCTCCCTCCCATGGTCCTATTACCTCGAGACAAACTCTGCTTCAAAGTATATTTTGCCAAAGGCCAAGCAAGAGGATGAAAAGACATATCAAACACAAGAGGGGAAGGCAGCAGAATGTATTCTCCGTCGCTTCTGCCTGGCCAAGTGTTGGTGACTTGCCCGGTCCAATTTTCAAGCACTCCCGCACGATGTGCAAACGTCAAACAAATTAGTGCCAAGCCAAGCGAAGGCCACAATTAGCCAACTGCAGGAATTGAACTCTACGTTGGCTGGGGAATTTGAGGGGAGAGATAACATTTAGATGACTCCCCCCCCTGCGCAGGATTTGCTTTAAGCCCGCGCCATCGACTGTAACTTAATATCTTACCGTTGGCTATGGCCGGCACAACCCTGACCGGACTCCAGCACCATGCGTCACACTGATAGCACTCGGCTGGGAAAATTCTCAACCAATTATGAGGGCGATTATAGATATTGGAACATCCGCCGAGGAAGGTGTCTGGCTTGACCCGATATGGATCAACCGATACGACAAGGTCGACAAGAAAATCCACATCAGAGTCACTGGCACCATGTACCAACTGTCACGCAGGATGGTGATTATACTCGAAGATGTGCAGATCAACATAATCCAGGAAAAGACAGGTTTGCCATATGCGGGGTGGTATGCAAACTCTGTTCGAGAAATTGGAGATCGCAATCTGCAGGGCAGTGAAAAGGCAGATTTTTTTTATTTCTGTATTTTCCGAACTCGGATGGGAAATGTTGTGATGAAGGGAAGGAGGCCATTTTATATGGCGACTAACGGTTCGTCGGGAAGTATTTTGAGTGCCCAGCCGCATGAGCGGGCTTGGTGCTACCCCCACGGAAGCTACATGGCGCCACAAACCAAAGAAAATATTACCCTAATACTTTGTTTTAGACATGATGGCCGCGTACTGTGGTTTGAGTTACGGTTTATTCGGTATGTATACATGTACCTGGCGCAGGCAAAAGAGAAAGGACACGTCGAAGAAGATTCAGCGTAATCACGGATGTTTGGAGAGTCGCATGAACGATCCGAGTCCTCTGTCTCTGGTGGAACTGCTCAGTAGCTGGTTGCCACAGTGCATAGTTGCTAGAGCATCTCCAAAACTTCAGGGGCTCATAGCGCTATCATACAGCGACTAATAGCGCTTTGCAGCCCTAAAATACAGGAACCCTCAGAGGCCCCATAGCGACTTCATAGAGTGCCCAACAGCGCTGTGATATAGTGGCTCAAAATACAAGGCGTTATAGCGCCCCATAGCGTTGTAATACAGCGTCTCCTAGCGATCCAATACAGTGGCTGACAACAGGCTGTAGCTTGCCAGCACTACCATACAGTACAGCGCCTTACTAACTTTGAAATACAGGGCCCCACGGGACCCCATAACGCTATCATACAGCGACTGATAGCGCCTCGTAGCCCAAAAGACAACGCCAGCCGGCATAATACGGTGACTGACGGCCCTTGCCCTTTGACAATGTTCCCTGTGTTAATTTTCGGTGCGAATACTATAAAGTACACCCATTTTCTGTGCCGCCCAAAAAAATGGCAGGAAAAGGGACAAGGGAAAAGTGCACAACAAAAAAAAATCACCGATGAGGCCCCGTCTCACTTGTAAAACCGGCCTAATAAAAGTTATGACTAATTGGTGAAATGTCAAGTGACTGCGAATTGGTGCCTTGTAATTCAGGCATACAACTACAACTACGGAGTAGTTCGGGTGGAATGGAAACATTAGGTTTCCACCCAGCCCACACTTATTCCTAGTGTTCAGTGGATTCCATTTAGGGCAAGTGCAGGCCTGTCAGAACGTATTATAGACGGATTTTACGGGGTATTAAATTCTGAAAAGCCTTTTCGCCCAATCACAGCCCGCCCGGAACCCCGCAACACCCCGTCGCGAGCTGCTTTTTCGCTATTGGCCGGACTCGGTATCCACAATTAGTTTTTTGCCATCCCGGAGAGGGGCCCTGCAGCCAATCGCAGTCTGTAAATTGATTTTTTTTCCCTTTTCTGTACTGTCCGTATCCACAATCGGTGTTTTCGTCCAATCACTTTCCTATACTCCGTACACACTGCCCGCTAAATCCTACAGGCCTATCGACAGTGGCTCAACTAGCCTTTGCTATGGAGGTTGGGAGGCGAGGAGGCAGGAGGGTATTCTGCTTGGGTAGTCTGTCTCGCTTACGCCTTTGTGGGATGAAGTAGGCACAGTTGGGCAGTAAGAACCCTCACACTGGTCAAGTAAGCCGGATCCTACGGCTGTTTTACTGTGCTGTCCTGTTTATTATAGCGAGTGGAACAATGTCTTTGGCATTAGGATTTGGGCCATGGATTTGTTTCGCTAAGCAATTCTTCTCGGAATAGGCGATACTAAACTCCGGAAGCGGACTGAGAAAGAATGCCAGCCGAGTAAATCACGTGTCCAGCTGGTATAAACCGGTCTTGATAGACGTTGATATACATCAATATAAGCACGTTAATACACTCAGTTCAGTTCAGTTCAGTTCAGATATACATCAATAAAGGACTTCAATATAAAAGGGCAACGGATCATACGGGAAATTGAAGGATTTGTAAAAAGAAAGTAAGCCGCATGATTGTGGGGAAAAGCCGTGAAGAAAAGTAACCACCCGAAGCTAATCATGGCCCATACAGCCTCCGTCTGGCCAATGAGAGTTTGCCTACGAAGCAGCCTTCTCTTTGAGACTTTGAGACGTCATCAACCAACTCCTGCAACTAGTCTTTGGCTTTCAGACCAAGAGCTCGTTGAGTACAGGGGCTGGCCGTCGCAGAGAGCGTATTCACTGGGGTTGGAAATCTATCATTCCACTCACTTACTAGGACGGGAGCGTTCCAAACCAAGTTGAGGGCAGCTTGATCCCATAGCCGAGAAGGATTAAAAAGTATTGTGATTCATGAAACAATAAAACCTCTGCAATATTGTTTACAAGTCAGTCTGCACTTCGTGATATTTCCTCTCCGTATTATGGATACTGAGAAGCTAGGGACTAGATGAAGAAGTGGTGTACAGACTACTTGGCGCCCTGAACTTGATAACTTCGGCTATCTTATCGGCGTCAAATGCTCGGTATGTTCGATATAAGGCACCTTTTCAGGATCGGCCTTTATACATAGTCGACCAGAAAAACGATGCTCGGTTATAGGTCGCATTTCTCTCATGCCCAGGGCACCTTGGAAAGAGCATGCTTTGGGCCAGGAGTTCCGAGGAGTATTGGGCTTTTGGCTCCGGTTACGTATGGGGTTCCGCCGTAAAGTACACTTGCGCTATTTCTATTCGGGGTAAGAACTCTTTCCCGAAGACGAAAGTGGTTACAAGATGAAAAATGTGCTTTGATGATGGCCTGGATCAAAATTTCTCGAGGCCCGTATCTATTGGTACCTCCGCCACTCTCCGATGTACTCGCCAGAATACGTACATCACGTTCTATCTGGTCTACAAGATAAAAATGCCGTGCCTGGTGCCTGGGAACAGTTCATCATCCTTCATGACCGCGATCTACAGTCTTGTAATAAGTCAAGCTAGTTGTCAAGCTAACTCAAGTGGCCCGATAGCTCTACGTAATTCGTATCACTTTCCGTAGCGCTATGGGCAGTCCGAAGCTCACTTAACACAATACCAATCTACACCTTACAGTTTTGATTTCAAAGCATCAAGACAAAACCTACCAGATCCTACGAGAATTTAGGGATTTCAAGAAATAAAAGGGAACGATAGATATTGAGTCCATATAGATTGGGCCGTTTGGAACACTGAGACACTGTTAGTTGTACCATTCAGCTTTCGGTTTCTATTGTTTGACTCACTTGTTAAAGCTGACGGATGAGAACTCAAACCAATTGTTACCCCATAGCCTAATCCTCCAGGATCGACCAATGAGACTACTTAACGCTTTGCCTAGTTCGTGCTCTCAACCATGAGGGCATGGCTCGTAAAGTTTGTCGATTTCTCTTCTCCTCCATTCTGTTCCCTGCTTTTCAAGATTTTGACTTACACCATTCATCAGAGAGGGGTTACGAACTTGACTATCAACACTTAGATACTTCAGACCCATGTCTTGTGGCAATAGTTTGGAAACATCGAGGAGACCAATATCATCGGGGAAGGAAACAGAAAAATCTCGAGAGATTCAAGCCGTGTATTTAAGACGCCGTGATACCCCTCTTAATTGAGTTTGTTAACCTCGTATCTATTAGAAAAAGGTTCGAAGCACTTCGCTCTCGGGACCCTTTCTCTCTTTTAGTCATTCTCCTTACTTTACTCACTCTTTTCTTTGTCTTAATAACTTCAGAATTTTTTACCTCAGAAGTAACCTAAAGCCCCCTAGCTGCGTCCTTCGGCGACCGTTCATCATGCGCGTGCGCGGTTCATGGACTAAGGCCCTTGCATGGGCCTTAGCCTTTGGCCCCGGCACCAGAGCCGAAAAGTGTCAATGTGGCAATCAAGGCGTCATGGTCGTCGGCTTGCAGCCTGTTGTTTTGATGGTGGATGGTTCCATTAAACAAACGACTACTTTGGCCGAGACATGGTACAGACTCCCCCTTGCCTCCACCTGTCCAGTGGAAGAATGATTCGATACGAGCAGTCTACTAACAAGACCGTTGCACCAGGTATACGCCTGAAGTGTGCGACCATCCCAGGACGACTACGACAACTCTGACGGAAGTCTGTTCGTTGGACGGCTTCTGCGAGGGAACTACATTGCCGCCGGACCCTGACTGCACTTCCATTTGTACGGTAACCGTCATTACGCGACCTCCACATGGATTTACAGCTACAACGACTATCACGGAACCTTGTGTTGGTGGTACTAATTGTGAGGGAACCACCTTTCCTCCTGCCCCGGGCTGCACGCTTTCTTGTACTGCCACAGTTATCACTCGGACGCCTCCTGCCACTGTGACAATCACGGAAACCTGTCCTCAGGGATCGAGCTGTGCACCTGGAACTACCATTCCGCCTCCAACGGATTGTACTGCATCGTGTGTAGCGACAGTGATCACAAGGACTACGCCCGGGGTTCCCGTCACGGACACCATCACGGTGACCGAAACATGCCCAGTGGGTTCAACTTGTGCACCAGGAACAACTTTGCCTCCCAATCCAAACTGTACCAAATCCTGCACTGTGACTGTCATTACCCGAACAACTCCTGGAGTCCCGGTTACTGATACTACAACTATCACGGAGGAATGCTCTGCAGGCTCGACATGCGCTCCTGGAACAACTCTTCCGCCTGATCCTGACTGCGGTGATCTCTGTACCGTGACAGTCATCACCCGGACAACTCCTAGAGTCCCGGTTACTGATACTACAACTATCACGGAGGAATGTTCTGCAGGCTCAACTTGTGCACCAGGAACGACTTTGCCTCCCGATCCAAACTGTACCGAACCTTGCACCGTGACTGTCATTACCCGAACAACTCCTGGAGTCCCGGTTACTGATACTACAACTATCACGGAGGAATGCTCTGCAGGCTCGACATGCGCTCCTGGAACAACTCTTCCGCCT
>JADHKT010000043.1:192804-216575 GCA_019925285.1 Graphium sp. VPRI43844
TAGAGTC
Source organism: Graphium sp. VPRI43844 (assembly GCA_019925285.1). Taxonomy (NCBI): domain Eukaryota; kingdom Fungi; phylum Ascomycota; class Sordariomycetes; order Microascales; family Graphiaceae; genus Graphium; species Graphium sp. VPRI43844. The sequence goes on from JADHKT010000043.1 coordinate 192,812, forward strand.
CCGGTTACTGATACTACAACTATCACGGAGGAATGCTCTGCAGGCTCAACTTGTGCACCAGGAACGACTTTGCCTCCCGATCCAAACTGTACCGAATCTTGCACTGTGACTGTCATTACCCGAACAACTCCTGGAGTCCCGGTTACTGATACTACAACTATCACGGAGGAATGTTCTGCAGGCTCGACATGTGCTCCTGGAACAACCCTCCCGCCTGATCCTGACTGTGGTGATCTCTGTACCGTGACTGTCATTACCCGAACAACTCCTAGAGTCCCGGTTACTGATACTACAACTATCACGGAGGAATGCTCTGCAGGCTCAACTTGTGCACCAGGAACGACTTTGCCTCCCGATCCAAACTGTACCGAATCTTGCACCGTGACTGTCATTACCCGAACAACTCCTGGAGTCCCGGTTACTGATACTACAACTATCACGGAGGAATGCTCTGCAGGCTCGACATGTGCTCCTGGAACAACCCTTCCGCCTGATCCTGACTGTGGTGATCTCTGTACCGTGACTGTCATTACCCGAACAACTCCTAGAGTCCCGGTTACTGATACTACAACTATTACGGAGGAATGTTCTGCAGGCTCGACATGTGCTCCTGGAACAACTCTTCCGCCTGATCCTGACTGTGGTGATCTCTGTACAGTTACTGTAATCACCCGCACCACTCCACCAGCGCGCCCGACTACGATCACGACTACTGTTACAGAGACCTGTTCCGCAAGCGAGGATTGTGGCCCTGGAACTACTATTGGACCTTCCACAGATTGTTCTGATGTCTGCACTGTCACCGTCATTACTCGTACGACTCCTCCCCATGTTCCTACCACCACAACAACTACTGTTACAGAAACGTGTGCCATCAGCGAAGAATGTCAGCCTGGTACCACCCTTGAGCCACCAACAGACTGCTCTGATATTTGCACAGTGACCGTCATCACTCGAGCCACACCAGAGGCCCCTGGCATTACAACCACCACAACCACCACGATTACGGAAATTTGCCCTGAGGGAGAAGAATGCCAACCTGGGGAGACTATCCCTCCAGCTGACTGCACAACTGGAACCTGTACCGCCACGGTTATCACTCGGCCCATACCAGTGTTCCCTGGCATTACAACCACCACGACCACTACCATTACGGAAACGTGCGCCGTGAGTGAGGAGTGCCAACCTGGGGAGACCATCCCTCCAGCTGACTGCACGACTGGAACCTGTACTGCCACGGTTATCACTCGAGCCACACCAGAGCCACCTGGCATTACAACAACTACAACCACTACGGTTACGGAAACTTGCCCTGCGGGAGAAGAATGCCCGCCTGGAGAAACGATTCCTCCGTCTGAAGGTTGCTCTGGTACCTGTACCGAGACCATCATTACTCGCATAACTCCCGGCATCACTACTACGACGACAGTCACCTTGACTGAGACTTGTACCGGAGCAACAGCATGTGACCCACTGACCACGCTGCAGCCTCCTGAGAGTTGTTCAGGTACTTGTACGGCAACGGTCGTGACCCGCACCTCAATTTGCCCCTTGCCAGAACAAACAGAATTGTATCTCGAAGGTGGTCAACCCGACGGCGCTGTCGTTGATTGGACCGTTCCGGATTGTGTGAAGTCGATGCATATCGAGGTTGTCGGTGGTAGTTCTGATATTGGTGGTCTTGGCGGCTTAGTGTCAGGAGACATAGCTGTGTCGCCTGGCCAAACCATCCAAGCTATTGCTGGTGGTGCATCGAACGGATCAACAGGCGGTGAAAGCCTCTGGGGAGCAGGTGGCAGTTCGTGCGAGAGCGGAGATGGCGGCGGTGGCGCCTCTGCTCTTACGCTCGATGGCAATGTCCTTGCTGTGGGTGGTGGCGGTGGCGGCGCATTCTTCGGCGTACATGTGTTCCCAGAGGACACGCCGAGGAAATATGTCTTGTCCGTGAACGAAACGTACAATGGCGATGCTGGAAAGATAGGGATGGATTACTACATAACGCGGATTGCGGACAATTCACTCAGGACTACCGTGTATGGAGGTCGTAGTGGATCGAATAGCGGGCCAGGGGATGGTGGTGGTGTAATTGGTGATAGCACTTATGTTGTGGAAGGAGAACCGGGAGACGGAATGAACGGTGGCAGTGGCGTTTCAGTCGATGATGGCACTGCTTGTAGTGGAGGAGGTGGTGGTGGCTATTACGGCGGTGGTAGTGGTGCTGGTGTCTACTGGAATCAGGACCCAGAGGAATTCTATCTCGCAGCCGGAGGAGCTGGTGGCTCAAACTACCTCTCCGAAGATGTCACTAACCAAGATACGTCTTGGTCTGGCGATTACGTGCCTGGCTCGGTTCGTGTTATCTTTTCTTAACCGCCCAACGAGTTAATTGCCCTCACGGGTTACCCATGTAAGGTAGCTTGAAAGGTAGCTTGGCGGTTCGAAGATGCATAGCTTGATAACTTTGTGTGGCAGATGAATACAACTGTTTCCCAGACTTAGTATTCCACATGATTTCCATCGAGGTTTAACAGCACCCGGATTCGCCGACGAAGAAGCCCAACAAGACAAAGAAACAGACGGGTTGAGGCTGTTTCAAATAGTATCTTGAGACCTCCTTCTCTGATAAAGCTCAGGGTGCGTCTAAACTGGGCCATGCTGTCCCAGTTTCTTGATCTCGGAGATTTTTTCCAACACATCACATCAGGGACTCCCGACTGGTTCAGGAGCTCATGAAAGGAATTATTGTGGCGGGGAACATCATCGAATAAGAAAACCAAGTGGATGATGACGGATCTCGTGGTAGGGCAACTGAGAGTAAAGAAGCCAGGTGTGCTAGGTGGTTTAATTTACGATCCTGGGAAGATGCCACTTTCGAAAGCTATTGCACAAATTACGCGATAACGGGCATGATAGAGAAGAAGAGTAGTTGTTTTGACACAGATATAAATATTCCCCTTCAATGTAAGCAAGAGTACGTTCTTTGCTAAGTCACTCACGCCTAGTAACGACACGATTTACAATGGAAAACATGATGGCACAATTCTATTACGATTCGTCTTTGCTAAGAATCAAGAAGTGTTTTCATCAAGGCCGTCCCCAGTAGCTTAAACCATCAATCCTTCCAATCCCCTAAATCAAATTCTCACCCATCCATCCCATAAAACCAATGTTCGTTCAGCCCTTAAGCGTTAGTCAATGCCCACTCGACGCCATAGAGACCCTCGCCATTGTAGCAAGTCACGATGCCCGTGGCGCCAATATGGCCCTGAACGGCCTCGCGGGCGGACGTCTTGACATAAAACTCAATGTCGTTTGAGCCGATGAGAAACGTCTTGCCACGGCCAGAGTAATATCCTCGAACTGCAAAAGCACAAGTTCCGGATGTTGCAATCTTGGTCCATTCTTCACCGTCAGATGTCGGGACAGTGTAGAAGCCCGGGTTCGCGGCTGCGTGGACGGCGATTTCTTTGCAGTCTTGCTCGATGGGTTGGGCGTTGTCGGTATAGATGTTGACTTTTGCTTCGCCGCAGTAGTCGGTTCGTGTGCTTTCGTCCGTTGCGGGCGTGAAGGGGACAGGTGAGGCGCTTGAGATTTTGGGTGCGTTGGGGGCTGCAAGGGCCGTGGTTGCTGCCGCGAGGGCGAGAATGTTGAGCTTCATCTTGAAGGTTGGTGAAATTGGTGATGTTATTGTAGAAGAAGATCGTTGTGCGGAGGGGGAGAATTCAGAATTTGTGTGGAAGAGAATGTTGGATGTGGTGATGGAGGTGGAAAGGTGGAAAAGTGGAAGAATTGAAAGGGGGGAAGGGCTTCTTTAATACTCGAGATTTGGAAGATTCGTGAATCATGGAAAATTGGTGATTTAGGAAGGAGATGGGAGTCGTATCGCACCTGCCTCTAATGGAAATGGAAATTTCATTTGCGCGAATGGGCCATTTTTTCATGTTGGGCCTCGTCATGTTCTTGGAGATGAAGGGCTTGAAGACGAGGTTGGTGTTCCAGGCAAGCACTGGGATTGCTTTCCGGTTACATTTGTTGTTCTTGTCAGAACCTCGTTGTCGATGGCCTATGTAACAAGATGTGTGACGAGACTGGACTTGAATACTGCAGCAGCCCGTGAGTACGCTTTGACGATCGAGGTGTCGGTTACGAGAAGGCAACTTTCAGGGGCTCTGCAAACCTATGCCCATGACAAACCGCTTGATTTCAAATTAGAAGTCCTTATCAAACGTGACGTGGCGAAGGAGAAACGAGGAAAACGCAATCTACGACGATAATGATGTCTAGTCTAAGGTTTAAATGCCCAGAGCTCGGTTGACCGATTTTTCTCCGTCTCCAATCTTACACACTAGGTCTCTCGCGATTAACAACGACCAAGCAAAGCATCCTGAAATGTCAGACCCAATCCTCATGAATAGAGACAAACCGCATCAAGTTATTCCTGAAAATAGCTAATCCTCAATCCATTATTGACCGAAGAGATTCCTCGCTTGTCTGCAAGGACTATTGAGCTGGAGCAGAAATGGCATCGCATTTCACTGCCAGTCTCCTCAACACAGCAGAAAACCACCTCGGCTTGCAGCTTGGTGACTGTCATGGTGAAAGGTTCAAGGAAGCGAGCAGTCATCCCGTAGGGATGACAAGCTCACTCTCTTTGGGGGAAAGATACTTGGCCTCACTTTCCGTCCTCTGCCAACTTGCCTCCTTCTACCCATCAGATGACGGCCAGACTTCGCATTGGCATTCCTACCAAAGTGCCTCCCTAACATGGCGGGACGATACACTCCAAGAATCGCTTCAATGGGAGAGCCTGGAGGCCATGAGATGAATAGAAGGAAGATCAAGCGGCGAGAGGGGGGGAAATCACGTAAAAATGGGCAAAAAGTGGTGTATTAAAGATTGTCGAAAGAGGTTCCTGATTATCATTTTGTACAATGAAAGAAAAGAAAAATGATGTTCCTCCCCTAATATCTCCACTTGGGAGTGCGTACCCGCTGTATTAAGTGGCACAGCAGGTGGCTCAGTGTGGCGTAGGGACCTGCTTCCGTGCTCACTATCATATTTAAGGAAGGGAGCTTATTGAGCACGGAAGCAGGGTCCCTGCTCCACCACTAAATACAGTGACTCCCAAGGATGAAGCAGTGGCGAAGATTTTTCTTCATTCATATTCTTTCATCATCAGATAACTCTGTTTACAATTTTTTCATTACACCACTTTTTGCATTTTAAGTGATTCCTTCTCGCTTGGCCTTCGTTCTATTTATCTATGTGCCTCTAGACTCAGTTATTGAAGCGATTCTTGTAGTGTATCGTCCCGACATTTTAGGGAGGCACTTTGATTGGGATGCCAATGCTAAGTCTGGCCGCCACCTGATGGATAGAAGGAGGCAAGTTGGCAGAGGACAGAAAGTGAGGTCGAGAAACTTTCCCCCAAAGAGAGTGAGCTTGTCATCCCTTCGGGATGACAGCTCCCTTCCTTGACCCTTTCTACATGACAGTTACCGAGCTGCAAGCCGAGGTGGTTTGGTGCTGCGTTAAGGAGATTGGCAGTGTGATGCGATGCATTTCTGCTCCAGCTCATTATCTTGTAAGATTTGGTTGACGAACCAGGCAATTAGGATCTTCCAGGGGTGCCAGGCTTTACGGGTTATACGGGGAGCTTTGGCAACTTGAACTTGACGTGATATGTATACTAAGTATTAATACAGTCCTAGAGTTCAGTTTTCCAGGTCAGCCTTTTCAGTGGTATTAATTTTCTGTTCTGGGTCTCTGATGCGCTATAAATGGGGTAAAGTGGGAATTTAAACTCTGTAAGTGCCCTAACGACGGGCTATTTGATCCCCAGTATTAAAGGTGTATTTTCCGAGCCCACTTTTTTGCGCGCCATGTTGCGGACAAGAAGAGTCCGACTCGTGTCATGAGATTGCACCTTGTTCCGAGGATTATACGGTGGGGTAATGGGCTTTGACAGCTGCGATGATTAAAATGTTATTTGAATGGCGACGTCTGATGATTGAGGGAGAGTAAAAGAATACGGCCGAGTCTTGTCGTCGCTGATAGTGATTTGAGATCTTGTCGCTACTCTACTACCTCGATTCGATCATCATGACTGCCACAAACGCTCGTTGGCACGACGCTCCCAAGTTTCATATCAAGCCCCCTCATGGATGGATAAACGATCCGTGTGCACCGGGCTATGATGCGACGACTGGGGCGTATCATTTGTTCTACCAATGTGAGTTAGCCCTTGACGCTGGCCTCATTAAGCTAGCCCCCGATCACTCTCGAGGAAGTCTCTCTGTCATCGACATACTTACATTGCGCAGGGAATCCAAAGTCTTGCGATTGGCGAGACATCTGCTGGGGCCAGTTAAAAAGCACAGATGGCATCACCTGGTCCTATGAAGGCTCCGAACCCGTATTCAAGCCAGACCAACCATACGACAAAAAGGGCGTCTTCACCGGATGTCTGTACACCACAGGGCTCTCTGGAGAAACCGACCAACTCACCATCATCTACTCATCCGTCTCTTACCTGCCAATCAACTGGAAACTTCCCTACGAGCGAAACTGCGCAGGTCTCTCATGCGCCACATCTTCCGACGGAGGCAAGACGTGGCAGAAAAGCAATCGAAACCCCATTCTACTGGGTGAGCCGGAAGTTTTTGTCGTTACGGGTTTCAGGGACCCGTATCTCGCAGAATGGCCTACCTTGGACAAGGCACGCGGGGTTGAAACAAAAACTCTTTACGGAGTGGTTTCTGGCGGAGTTCTGAATGAGGGGCCAAGAGTATTTCTCTACGCGGTTGAACCGGACGACCTCACGAAATGGGATTATCTCGGACCCTTGACCGAGTTTTCCAAGGGTTTCTGTCTTTCGCGGAAATGGTCTGGTGATTTTGGCGTCAATTGGGAGTGTGCTGGCTTCTTATCGCTCGCCGACGGAACCAACTCTTCCGAATTCTTGTTAATGGGCTCCGAGGGCGGCTTCAAACGAGATGGACCGAAACCCGACGATGCGGATCCTCATCATAGGTGGTGTATGTGGATGGCCGGCCCTTTGAACAAGGCTGGCAGTGATGGCGGTGTTCGAATGGGCTGCGAGTCCAGCGGCTTGTTGGATCATGGATGTTTTTATGCGGCCAGTTCCTACGAGCATCCTGTTACCAAATCTCGAATCCTCTGGGGATGGCTAAAGGAGGAAGAAATTACCTTGCAGAGATGCGAGTCCAAGGGCTGGACTGGCTATCTCTCTCTGACGAGAGAGGTCTTTTATCTTGCTATCCCGAATGTGGTGGGGACATTGGGAACGCCGCTCGAAGAAATTACATCAATTTGGACGACAGAGTCACCTCGGGAGGGAAGAACAGATGTCAAGACGGTTCACACGTTAGGGATGCGACCTCTACGGGATCTTTCTTGCCTCCGACAAACTACGGCTAAAGAATGGCATAATCTCAGTCCAACTCAGCTTCAAGCAAACGGTCCAACGAGTCACATACCCCTACTCCACTCTACAAACTGGGAGCTCGAAGCAGTAATCAAAGTCAATCGGGATACAAACCGGATAGGCTTCCACATTCTACATAACAACGACCTCAGCCGACGCACAACAATATATTTGGACATCAAAGCGGAAGAGATTATTTTGGATAGAAGTCTTTCTAATACCGAGGAAGATATTCTAAAGGAGTCTGTCTTCGGGGGCTTCACGCTTTTCAAGACGCTGGACTCTGAAGGCAATGAAAGGACAGAAGATTTCAAGCTACGTATTTTCGGAGACGGTGACGTAGTGGAAATTTTTGCCAATGAGCGTTTTGCTATGGCCGCTATGGTGTACTCAGAAAAGACATCTTGTACGGGGATTAGCAGTTTTGTCCAAGGGGAAGGGCTATTTGAATATGTTCGGATCTGGGACGGGCTTAGGGGTGTCTTGCAACCCTCCTCTTGAAGCTCAACCGTCTAACCGTCTACTCAATTTCTTTCTTTCTTTCTTTTTTTTTGGTCTCGGCCCAGCGCATCCTGCTACTCAGTAGGGAGTGACCCAACGTGCTCTGTCTTGGACTTGTCAAATCACTTCTCGTCTTCGTGACCAAGTTGATTCTGCTACCAGGTCTTGAAATGTTGGAGACAACCACAAGAGCCTAGGCATGACTCGATCATGTCTGCCTTTCCTCGGTCATTTTCTACCCCTAAACCCCTCCAAAAGAACTTCCTTCTGTCTGGAATCCACAAACTCAACCTTCACCCCATTCGCATGACCCTTCCTAACATCATCCTCGGTAGCCCACAGATAGTTCATATGCTCATCTGGGTCAAGGACAACATTCTCCGTCCCTTCCACTTCAACCTCAAAAGTGATCTTGGTCCACACCTTATCGTCCTTTGAATCCGGAAAACGTATGCCCTCATCCCCATTGTCTACCTTAGTCCCCACAACCCTCCGTATACCAGTAATGACCAGCCCCGACTCTTCATAGACTTCGCGCACGGTAGTCACAAGGAGCGATGCATCTGTATCGTCGTCTGCTGTACCGCCGGGCGGCTCCCAAAAATAAGAGTGGAAATCGTGTGCGGCGCGTTGCACAAGAAGGACTTTGTTTTCAGCGTTGAAAATGAGGCCGCTGGCGATTAACTTGTCCTTTGTCCGGAGATTCCGGTGGGCCTTGAGGGTGGGGATGGAGGTTGTGTAGATTGATAGCGAGGGTGAGTGGATTGTTGGCATAGGTAAGAAGGGTAAGGGCTTCGGGACGTCATTGATTGGCTCCGTTATTGGCGCCTTTCCTGGAACTTCTTCCCGCATTGTTTTCTTCTGATTCGGCTCGTGAGGATACTTTTTTTTTTCGTGGTTTATCTACTCTGAGCTATTCTGCAAGTGAGAATAGTTGTAAATTCGTGGCAAGAAATGCTATCTTGAGAAATTTTCCATTCCCCTCTTTCGTTCAGCCCCATCCACCACAGCTTGGTTGCCTAGTCTCCCATAAGCCGGACAAATGTTTTCCCTGTCAGATGCACATCTGAAGCTCGACATTTTGCAGGCCACATTTTCGTCTCAGAATTTTCAACATGCTTAGACATTGCCTGACCCAAGCACCGACCCCTTTCGGACTGCCCTGGACCCCCCCAACTCCCACACTCGCTTACGAAAAGACACGGCGTCCATGTATCCAATTGGCACCAAGTATCCCTTGAGGCAGTTCTTTCACCAACCCGATGGGCGAAAAAGAAATTGCATCGCAACCGGCCTCGCTCGCCTGCAGCGTTACGAGAACGCTGACGCATTCCAGGAGGAAACGATTGGATGGCACGTTGGCGACACCGAGCTCGGGGGGTCAGGCGGCCTGGACTCTGACGACGTTTGCATCCTCCGAGGCGAGACAGGAAGGCGATTCCAAAAGGAAAAACCTTCACTGGGACCGCGAGCCAGTCTCCCTATGAGGAGATGGAGTCTTCGTTCAAGCCCATTGGGCCCGAGTCTTTACTCGACTACATTCATCCCAGTGGAATGGGCCACGCAGTCAGCATGTACCACAACCCTGACCCAGACACCTCATGAATCGAAGACTTTCAACGGAGCAACTTTGGTGAGCGAATGGAAGAACATGTGAAACACACCACCAGTATCGAAATTTGGACCCCGTTGCCCGAATTACAACAGAGGAAGTTCCTCTGAGGAACTTCAATTAACGAGGGAAAGAAAGAGGAGAAAGGATCGTCTCTGCCGTGAGGGTAAACAGCACTTTGGCGAATAGAATGCCGAGAGTCGAGTCGAGTCGTAAAAGGATCACGAATCTCCACCATTGGCTCACTTCCGTTTTAGAATCCTAACCCACATGGCTAGAGCCGGATTGCCTGATATCGTCAAGTTCACACCTAAAAGGATCACGAATCCCCACCATCGGCTCACTCCTGCTGTTTTAAAATCCTCCCAACCCACATGGCTAGCCGAGTTGGCTATTATCATATCATGAAGTTTTGACTCTGGTGGCGGCTACTGTCTTGTCCAGAAGTGGCCGTGCCGACGTATTTCCGAGAATCATCATGCTGTTTTCCATTCCATTGCAAACTTTGCCTCTCAACGTCGTGCAGCCTTTACAGTGACAAACTCAATGGATTGGCGTTTACAATGACGGATGAACGAGGAGAATCGGATGAACGAGTTGAGTTGGAGAATTCTACTCCATTGAGTAAGGCAAATATCAGTATCGCTTCGTGCTATCGTTCTAACCTTGTGTAGACCCATCACCTGACCCGACAGGTCGCGACAATGGGGAAGCCGAAAAACTTCCCACCACAGCTCTGATGGGCACGCAGCCCAAGGGTCTTGCGGCAAAACGAACCCGTCGACGCCTCGTACTGCTGAAATCACTGTTTCGCCTCCTCATTGCCTTACTCCTCATCGCTGCAGTGTACGCTATCCTCGCCGTTTACGATAACGATGGGTATTCCGTCATGTCCAAGGCAGCCAAACGGTATTTCAATGCATTCGTTGCTGGCATGCTTATTATGCTTGCTATTAATATGGCGAGTGCACTTAATGAGGTGGCGAAGCATTGTCGTTGGTGGCTGCTTAGCAGGCGATATCGCCCTACACCACAGGTTTGTTGGCTCTTTCACTGCCAGAGTTGATGGCCATGTGCTGATTTTTTGTCGCCGGCAACGACAGGTTGAGGGTATTCTTCGTGGTAACCGTATGAGTCGCTTCATAATGCTCGCCTTTCAATCCAAGAGCATTGGTATCTCTACCGCCATTTTGATATGGGTTCTTGTGAATATTGTATGGGCCCTTCAAATCTTCCACCCCCTTGCCAATCTGGAAAACTAAACTTATGACGACGATAGGCAGCGCAAGTGGCATTTGCCACGCTCAGTCTCGCCTACTCACTGGAGAATAATTTTGACATGGCCTTGCTAGTTGACGGCAATGTTTCAGTGCCGCTGTTGACAAATATTTCCACCAACAGTCTCGTCAAATCAGAGGAGAGTTGGCAAGAAGCCCAACTGTACAGCGCGAACCAGTAAGTAAATGGTCCATGATGTTAAACAGCCTGTTGGCTTGCTGATTCTGTTAGGTATGGTTTGCTTTCCTTTGCCTACCGATCCTCTGGCTTCGACGAACTTCCCCATCCCGGCCAGCTCTGGTACGTGGGTGACCCTGCCATCTTTTGCAACGCGGACAATATTTGTGAATATATATTCCATGAAATGTCCCCTCGCTCGTTGGCCATAACCGACTACCTCCCAGTCGAAGTGGTCACAAACCGAAGCATCAGCTCATCGGCTACGTGCAAAAGTTGGCCAGTAATCTCTGGAGGCGACGGTACCACCGGTGAGATTGTCATCCGCACTGATGAAGGAAATGAGACCTATTCCACGCCGCTCCAGGGTCGCAAAGATAGAAGCATCTTCCTCTTTGACGCTGACAGCGACTGTGGCGAGGGATGTAGCGTCATCCAGGTCTTTGAATCATCAGATACGAATCCATGGTTCTACAACTGCACCGTTCAAGTAGGATCTGTCGAAAACGCCACGGAGCCCATTCACCAAGTGAGTCCCGCACTGAAAACCTTGGCGTCGTGTAGCGTAGCTCTCAGCGGCTTCACCTACATAGCATCATCGGATGACGCCGAAGTATCCTACTCCATCTATCCCGCCGAAACCATCTTAGGCTACCCCAACAACGGGAACGCGAGCGCGATGTCCCTAATACTTTCTCGTTTCTCAATTGGAGTTGTCGCCATGGCTGCAGAATACAACGATAAGGAGACAATCCCTGGCCAAGAGCCGATCATCGGATCAAAATTGCACGTTGAGCATTGGGTATTTGTGCACCTCATCTTGGGTCTGACTATTCTTGTGCAAGTACTTCTCGGCTTAGCCAACTTGTTCTTTGCACACAAAACCATCATTCCTAGCGATGGTGTTGTCGACGAAGCGAGGATTCTGCTTCCGATGATCAAGAAGGAAATTGCTGAGGGAGGAAGGTCACTTGACAAGAAGAAGAGGGCAAAGGATAAAACGGAGTGGATTTACCGAAATGGGTCTTTGGGCGACGGTATATATGATTTACACGTTGAGCAAAGGTAATGGGAGTGAAACAATTCCCGTGAAATTCGAGGAGAAACTTGATAACATCATCTTGATGAATGTAGTGGTTTAATTGGTTGGTTTGTTTTATTCATTGTGTTGTGTTCCCCTTGATCTCCACCTGAACCTACACACATATCAACTTGTGTGTGTGGGGTTTATCCTTCTATCCGAAATCCTGATTTCATCATCTCCGTAACCCCCTTACATGAAAGTCTCTATACATCAGAGCCCATTTTGTCCAACACATCTTCCAAAGACTTTATGGGTGCATTTGTCGAGGAATGACCCAATCAGCTCTATTCAAAATACAGAAGACATGATTCGTAAATATATCACCATTATCATTTAAAGGTATAAATGACTTTGAATTCCGGTTAAATTACCTCCCAAAATTAGTCCTCAATTGTCGTGTCCGTTGTCCGTCGTAATAACCGGGCCAACTGTCAGGAACCCCCACAAGTTAAGGGTTGATGAGTTGGCAAAAGCCCCACAAGCTAACCAACCACAGACAAGGATTGACAAGGAGACAAGGAAGCTGACAAGGAAATGAGGAAACTGATGACAAAGAGGGTTTGGATAACAGGGACGGAGGATGAAATCAAGGCGATGAGAAAGGAACCAGGAATACATATATGGGGAGGGTGCGCACCAGGACAGAAGGAAGGACTTTAGGGGGCAACGAGCAGTTTGAATACAACTCATCACAACAACTCCCCCGTACCAGCACAGACCCTTGTACGGAGTAGTGAGCAAGAAGTAGGACTTCGCAGCGAACTACTGATGAATGTCGTGGTTCAAATTGGTTGACCTCTTATGATTCTGTTGTGTTCCCCTTGATCTCCACCTGAACCTACACACATGTTAATTTGTGTGTGTGGGGTTTATCCTTCTATCCGAAATCCTGATTTCATCATCTCCGTAACCCCCCTACATGAAAGTCTCTATACATCAGAGCCCATTTTGTCCAACAACTACCCCCAGCTCACCGCTCCGTATTTTGTTGATTCACGCTACCTAGCCGGTAGAGCACATATCCTGACATCCTGCTCGTTCCCTATTTTGGGAACTCGATTGCCTAGTTAGGTGACATCAACAAGAATTAGCAAGAATGGCTCAACCATCGACAGCCAACGAGACGTTTAACCTTGACGAAGCCCAAATCATGGTGGGCACACCAATACCATCCACGCCGGAAGCACCACAGACCCCCAGTGTAACCACCAGCATGATGACCACACTACAGGAAAGGCAAGAGAGACGCCGCATCCTTGAAGAAGACTGGGAAATCGCCAAGATTGAAGCAAGGCTACAGGCCCTGAAGGAAGGAAAGCCAGATCCTTACGCCGCCCCCAGCGCAACAACGAGTACGAACAATCTGTCGAAAACGACATACATCAGGGTGACAATCCCCCCCCTAGCATACAAAGAATCCACCATCAGAAACCTCAATCGTTTCCTCTCGAGAGCAAAAGCTCAACTCCGCGAATTCGCAGATTCGTTCAGAAGCGAATCACAGCGTGTGCACTATTTGACAGCAGCTTTCGACGACAAGACCATTGATCAGTGGAACAAGTACGCCAACCGCACCTTCCACGTCGCAGGAATGGAGACCATCACGACAAAGGACGTGTTCGAATGGTTGGAAGGATCGATCCCTGACCAGCTAACTCGTAGCCTGAACGCATTGAGAGAACTCCGGCGATTAGAGCAACGGGAAGACGAAACCGTCAACGATTACATTGACAGATGGCGTAAGATTGAGGAAGATCTCCCGGCGCGCTACGTAAACAATTCGGAATATCGCCTAATGTACTTTGTGTCCTCGTTGTTACCGAACCTGGAGAAGGAAATCCTGGAGAGGAAGGTGCCTACCACCTGGGATGAACTTTGCCGAGAGGCCAGAATCGCAGAGGCAGTATGTAAGCCGCGCAAGAGGAAGACCAACGACGACCCCGATACCCCAGCAAAGCGACGAAACTACACGCCTTCCACGGAGACAAAGAACGAGGACCGATCGGGCAAGGGAGGCCCCAAAGTGAAGTCATCCGCCGATTGGAAACAGCTAATCTCTACGCGAACTTCGAAAAATGCGAATTCTTTGTACCTCGAGTCAATTTCCTGGGCTTCATTGTGAACAGCAGCGGAACCGAAATGGAGCCGGAACGGATCACAGCGATCAAGGATTGGCCCGTACCCCGAACGATCAGACACATTAGGGAATTCCTTTGATTCACAGGATTTTACAGAAGGTTCATACGGAACTACGCGAAAATCACAGCTGCCTTGTCGAACCAGTTGAAGGGCAACCCAAAAGGAGAAATCGTGCTCAATAACCGCGCTCTCGAAGCGTTCGAACAGCTAAAGGACGCCTTCACGAAAGCTCCTATCCTACGCCACTACGATCCCCAACTTCCTTTGAGAGTGGAAACGGATGCCTCAGATTTCGCAATCGGCGCGATCTTAAGCCAATGCCATGATGGGAACTGGTACCCAATAGCATTCCTCGCACGAAAACGACGAGACAGCGAAGTTAACTACAGCACCCCGGACGCCGAATTCCTCGCCGTGGTTCATTCGTTCGAACACTGGCGACACTACTTGCAGTATAGTGCCACACCGGTCGAAGTCATTAAGGACCACCTGAACCTGAAATACCTTGCGACGAAAGAAAAGCTGAATGCCAGAGAGGCTAGATGGATGGAATACCTCGGAGCATTCGACTTCACCATCATCTACAGACCCGGATCCCAGAACCCGGCTGATGCGTTATCGCGGCGACACGATCATGGAATCGCCGAAACGGAAAAGTCTAAATCGCGGGAAGCAATCAGAGAATACTTCCTACGCTATTTCCAACAGGAACGAGACGAAAGCCCGCAGCCCAACTGCGACCACGATGAAAGACAAGCGGCTTTGGTAGGAGCTGTCAGGGTACGTGCTCGACCGGCTAGTTAGCGCGGACCAACGAGAATACTGAATGCGAATCGTGAGTAGTTCGCTGCGAAGTCCTACTTCTTGCTCACTACAAGGGTCTGTGCTGGTACGGGGGAGTTGTTGTGATGAGTTGTATTCAAACTGCTCGTTGCCTCCCTAAAGTCCTTCCTTCTGTCCTGGTGCGCACCCTCCCCATATATGTATTCCTGGTTCCTTTCTCATCGCCTTGACTTCATCCTCCGTCCCTGTTATCCAAACCCTCATTGTCGTCAGTTTCCTCATTTCCTTGTCAATCCTTGTCTGGTTAGTTTGCGGGGTTTTGCCAACTCATCAACCCTTATTCTGTGGGGGTTCCTGACATTATTCCCCCTCCCAATAAGGCTTCGTCCCGAAGCCGTTCCTGGTCCTGCAGGCACAAATCTCATGAGTAGTTCGGCTGGAGTCTTGCCGGTCGCGCTGTGCCATGAAGTGTTGTATGAGAATTCCGCTAATGGCAGCTTTTCTACCCAGTCATCTTGTGCGAAGGCGCAGAAGGCTCGTAGATACTGCTCGACTGTCTGGTTTTGGCGCTCGGTCTGGCCATCGGTCTGAGGATGATAAGCAGTACTGAGTCTTCGATACGTTCCTAATAACGCGCAATATGTGGTCCAGAATTCCGATGTAAACAGGCTGCCTCGGTCGGATACGATACCTTTAGGAATGCCGGCGAATCTGAAGACATTTTCTACCATGATGGTCGCAAATTCGACTGCGCTGAGTCCATCGTGGGTAGGAATGTATAACGCGTACTTTGTGAATCGGTCGATAACGACTAGTAGCGAGTCGTAGGGTTCCCCTGTTTTCGAATCCTTAGTAGTCGAAGAAGCACAGCGAGAAGACCGCGAAACCCAAGAAAAGCTCCGGGAAATCGAGCGCGATTCTACTATTATCCATTGGAACAACCGGGAAGGTGTGTTGTACTACGACAACCGACTGTACGTACCCATCACCCAAGGACTTCGTAGCGAAATCATGAGGATTTTGCATGATGCGCCAACAGCAGGACACCAAGGATCCAAGAAAACCCTAGAAAGGATTGCGAGAAGCTACTATTGGAAAAATATGATGAGCAGTGTGAGGCACTACGTGACCACATGCATCGTATGCCAACGAGGGAAACCAGCAAGACACAAACCCTTTGGTTACCTAGAAAGCTTGCCAGTACCAAGCAGGCCGTTCGAGGAAATTTCATTGGATTTATCGTGAAGTTACCAGCATCTGGAAAGGATTCGAAAACAGGAGAACCCTACGACTCGTTGCTAGTCGTCATCGACCGATTCACGAAGTACGCGTTGTACATTCCGACCCACGATGGACTCAACGCAGTTGAATTTGCGACCATCATGGTAGAAAATGTCTTCAGATTCGCCGGCATTCCTAAAGGTATTGTATCCGACCGGGGCAGCCTATTTACATCAGAATTCTGGACCACCTATTGCGCGCTATTAGGAACATATCGAAGACTTAGTACCGCTTATCATCCTCAGACCGACGGCCAGACTGAGCGCCAAAATCAGACAGTCGAACAGTATCTACGAGCCTTCTGCGCCTTCGCACAAGATGATTGGGTAGAAAAGCTTCCATTAGCGGAATTCTCATACAACACTTCATGGCACAGCGCGACTGGCAAGACTCCGGCCGAATTACTCATGGGATTCGTACCTGCAGGACCAGGAGATCTATTAAGCACCCAACTACGAATCAATAGCGATCGAACAGCAGAGGAAAGAGTGACTGATCTTCAAATCGTTCGAGAAGTAGCAAGAGAGGCAGTTCGACGTGCCCAAACCACCTACGCCAAAGGTTACAACGAAAGACACAAGGAAATCACATTCAAAACCGGTGATTATGTTATGTTATCTACGAAGAACCTGCCACTCCGAAGACCAAAGAAGAAACTAGACGACAAATACGAAGGACCATTCGAAATTGTTGAGGCGATCAGCAAAACAGCGTACAGATTGAAAATACCGGACAATTGGGGAATTCACCCTGTTTTTTCTGTCGTTTATCTGGAACCCTTCAGAAGGAGAGAGGGTGAAGCGATACCAGAACCACGAAAGGATATATTCGAAGGCGAAGATGCCTGCGAAGTCGAGAAGATTTTGGACCATCGCGGAGAAGGAACCGCGAGATCCTACTTGGTGCGATGGAAAGGTTCCTCGGAAGAACACGATAGTTGGGTATCACAAGCAGATATGGCAGGAGCCCCTATGCTGACACAATACCTTCGAACGAGAGCGCAGCGAGCAATCAGAGGCCGAAGCAGAGGTCGTGGCAGAAATCGAGGAAGAGGGCGCATTGGACGTCAAGATTGAAAAAAAAAAAAGAAACAAGAAGCATGTGTCATGTTCATAGTTTGTGAGTAATAATGAATGATTTGATTGAAGACTAAAAAGAATTGAAAAGAACCTACTTAACGGCTTCGGGACGAAGCCTTGTTGAGAGGGGAAATGGAAATGGAAAAGTACCGAACCAGGAAGGTCTACAGAGACGCCTGAAGCGAGAGAAGCATTGCTTTGTCAAGGTCTACCGAATGACGCTTGAAAAGCAAATCAGAAGATTCAGGCCAGAGGCTGACCAGCAGGCGGTTCACCGCGGGGTCGCATTGCCTACGAGAAAGAACTCCCCAGAGGAGAAGATTGAGCGTATGCGATCGGAAGACCGATAACAAGGAGACATCAACCAGAAGCCAAGAGCAGACCTCCAGCAGATGCGGGAGAAGACTGAACGGCTTCGAGACGAAGCCTTGTTGGGAGGGGGAATAATGCCAGGAACCCCACAAGATAAGGGTTGATGAATTGGCAAAAATCTATCATGCTATCTCATATGCATGTACAAAACACGCAATTGTGCTTGCTAAATCATCATAACGTTTCATGATAATCATCATCCTTGCCTCCTCCGTAACCAATACCATCTACTTGTCATCGGGTAGTACGGCTTCCAAAATAGTTTTCAGCGCCTCACAGGCGCGTGTCACGCGCTCATCCTTGGTGAAGGGGGCTGCACGGGCAGGAGGAGGGGTTCCTCCGGTCGAGGTATCAGAGCCAGACACATCGTCTTGAAGAGCTAGAACAATGCTCCTGTACTTTTTGATTCTCTGTTTGACAACAATAAGTTACTGTTGCAAATCCTTAGGCGGGGTGGTCAAGAGGAGTACTCACATCATTATCACCGGCTAGACGGGCACGCACAAGCGCTCGCGCGGCTCGACGAAGCCTACGATCCTTTGGACTAAAATGGCACAAGCACCAGGTTAGGTGAAATGTAAGTCGGCAGATTGTGATGAAAGTAACCCACAGATCGCGGCACGTATGACCAGAGGCACACCGCCAACAACGAGTACCACGCCCAATAACGTCGTGGCATTCCCCAGTGCCCTTGCCGCTCATAGCAGAGGCAAGGCAACCACTGCATGGAGTACGTCTGGGCGCTGCTCGTGAAGGCCGGCTGCGACGAGACCCTGATGTTGCGCGAGTGGCAGACCCCGACGGAGATTGAGCCGGTTGAGGAGTGGGAGAATCCCGAGGGGAGGCAGCGGGTGACGAGGGAGCCTCTGAGGAGGCGGCGCGGTGAGTCGTGCTCATGGTTTTGTTGGCCTTGGGGGGCGATAAAAGACGGCGGAGAAGGTCTAAGCATGCATTCTTGCAATGTGCGGATTTGACTGATCACCTTTGGCATATGTGCTCACTCGGTGAGAGAAGTGAAAAAAGATAGCTCGTTGGTGCCTCAGGCACAGGGAGCGAGAGCCAATCTGTCACGTGACTGCACTCGTCTAATTCCGCTGGGACCGTGAGGGACGTTGGACATTGACTCGAGATGCGAAGGAAAGAAGGAAGTTTGCCATAATAATGAGTCTACGAACTACCTTATTTTCGTATGTTCAATGTAGAATAATTAAGAGACGAAGAGCTGTTTCTTTTTTGGATAAGAGCAAGGAACTGTCGAGAGCACCCTTTTCAGACATAAGCCGTCCAAAATATGATAGGTTAATTTCCTGTACCATGTGTAAGAGGAAATGGATCTCTTTTAGAAGATGAAGAAACAAATTGCAATAATATTTTACCAGTAAAAGTAGTAGATTCCTTTCTTTGGTCGTCCTTATGAACAGGTGTGGAAAATATTTATCTAGCTTTCCATCCCACCACGCCTAGATACCAATGAGCGGGCAGTGGTCTCGGCGATGGCCATCCTCTTGACAGACTTGGTGCTCGAAAGAAATGCGTTTGAATTGGAGCGAACGAGCGGCCTCACCACCTCTCGTTGTTTGAGCTGGAGGCGGCGCCTAGAATTTAGTTTGCGGTAGCCAACCAACAGTAAGGACGCGCGCTGAGGCATAGCAGACCAGAGCGACTATATACGATAGCCCTGAGAAGATAATCAAAGCAATCCACCCCGTATCTCCATGGCCTACTTCGATAAGAGCTCCGGCGATTGGCACGCTGCTCAAAGTTCCAAAGCTGGCCAGCATAGACGCCGTTGCTAGGTAGCGCCCGTAATGCTGTGCCTCGCAAAACTGTCCCAAACAAACGGGGATCAAACTTAGGTTGCTCCCACTAGCGATTCCAAACGTGATGCAGAATGCAATGGCGACAGCACGTGAGCCACCGCATGGCAACCAGATAGCGAGGACAGTAATGGCACACAAACTGATTGTCACGATAATAACATTGAATCGGCCGAACTTATCGGCGAGGAGACCAGGAAGGAAACGACCGACAACAGATCCTGCGTTAAGCAAGGAAATGAGGAGGTAGCTATCCGAGGTGGAAATTCCGTGCGCAGTTGCATAGGATATGAAATATGTCAATGGCACGAAAAGACCATATTCCATGAAGAAAAATCCCACAGAGGCAAGCGCAAATCGTTTATCGCGAAAGACGCCCAGATCAGGCCAGATGGAATTGGCTCTTGGGTGATTCATTTCCGTAGTCTTAGGAGATAGACGGCTCTTGATAAAGAGATTCGCAGGGACGGCAAGACCGAGCATGATGAAGCCCAGAATGCGGCACGTCCAGCCAAAACCGACGCCATCAGGGCCAAGGAGACGGCGAAGCAAAAGAGGAAATACAATTCCTCCCACGCCGCCAGATGTAGACGCGATGCCTGTTGCGAGACCACGTCTCTCGTTGAAGAAGTGGGCGATGGCACCGTAAGCGGGGGCGTTGAGTAGGGCGCCGCCAAGGCCTCCGAGGACGGAGTAGGTCAGGAGAATCTGGTAATAGGCTTTGAAACAAACAAGTGAGTCAACACATTTACGCTTGCAGCAATCGAGATATGATGGGAAATTGTATCACTTACTTTTAGAAAGACTTAGAAGCATCAAACTCAAGACAATGAGCAAACACCCAACGGCAACGAGAATCCTCGGGCCATAGCGGTCAAAGAGGGGTCCGACCTGCACACCAACGAAAAAGATGATGAACAGGTACAAGCTGAAAATCCAGCCAATTTCGGAATGACTGTGATCCTGGAGCTGATGGGTCTTGAAGTAGGCTTCGAAAACAGAACTCGTGTTGATGAGGCCGTAGACGGAGACCATGGCGCAAAAGGAACCGAAGACTACGAGCCAGGCAGTCAATCCGCCCTCGGGGAAAGTATCTTCGGTTCCGTCGCTCGTATCAATGTTCGCATCATGGCCGTTTGCTGATGGTGCGCCGATGGTGATGACGGGAAAGGCGCTCTTTTCAGAGGGCGATGGGTTAAGAGGGGGGTCTACTCTCTTGGCCAGGAGCGACGGGTGGTTGGTTAGGCAGGTGTCCTCTGCATGTTGAGTCTTTTGATGAACTGACATGTGCCAATTGCCAATAAGCTGGGTGAAGATGGTGTCGCGAAACTAAGCAATAGTGCTAAGAATTTTTGAGGTCTAAAATTTAGGGAAAAGCTAGAGAAAAAAAAAACAAAGTCTGTCGGTTCACTTGAGGTGAACCAAGGGGAATTCTCGAGAATACGGGTGCACAAAAGCACAAGGTTCACAAAACGTGTTTATTTGTATTTAGCACTCTCCGCTGTCCCTGCACGACTGCCTTCTATCTGAGGCAAGTATGCAATGGACTGTATGGTGAGGCTTGGTTTCTTCTATTCTAAGTTCAGGAGTTCGCGACTGTGCGCGAAAACAGCGACTTTATGGTCCTGCGCACGGGCCTCCGAGACAGGCCCTAGCGTGTTTCATCTCGTCATGTGACGCTGGCTCGCGTCCTCGGGAATTCGGATGCATTTATACCGACACTGACTCTTTCTCTCTGAAAGTCGTGGTAACGCGGTATAAATGCATCGCACTACGTACATGAATAGAAATCGAAAGACAGTAGAGAAAACAAAAGAAAAAAAACATAACGAACAGATCGGTCAAAGTCCAAGTGCAAAAGAGTGCGGCGGTCGAGAGGCCAGATGACGCCTCCGACTGAAAACAAAACGAACAGATCGGTCAAAGTCCAAGTGCAAAAGAGTGCGGCGGTCGAGAGGCCAGATGACGCCTCCGGCTGGCATACCGATGCCACGTATGCGCCTCGGGTTCTCTGGGCGACATACTGTTGATCGCTTGTCCGGGGGCGGAGACCTTGGTGCGGATGCCTCTGTTGGTGCGTCGGTGGTAAGACTTGTATTAACCACCTGGCTCTCCTGGGAAAGTGACCAAGTACCTTCAGCGGTGGGCTTCGGAGGTCAACTGCATTGCACCGCCGTTGAGCTTGAGCGGTCCGCCGCGGTGCATCGGTAGAAGACTTATGTTGACTCCCTGGCTCTCCTGGGAAAGTGACCAAGTACCTTCAGCGGTGGGCTTCGGAGGTCAACTGCATTGCACCGCCGTTGAGCTTGAGCGGTCCGCCGCGGTGCATCGGTAGAAGACTTATGTTGACTCCCTGGCTCTCCTGGGAAAGTGACCAAGTACCTTCAGCGCTCGGCTTCAGAGGTCAACTGCATTGCACCGCCGTTGAGCTTGAGCGGTCCGCTGCGGTGCATCGGTAGAAAGCTTATGTTGACTACCTGGCTCTCCTGGGAAAGTAACGGAGCACCATCAGCGATCAGCTCCAATACACCGCCGGTGAGCTTGAGCGGTGTGACGACTGAACAACTGAGGGTCACTCGGGACTTCGTTGTAAGCTTCGTGTTCTCTTCCAATGACTACCTGGCTCTCCTGGGAAAGTAACGGAGCACCATCAGCGATCAGCTCCAATACACCGCCGTTGAGATGCCAGCTGCGCCTGTGTCAGGGATGATACCATGGAACATGCTCGCTGTGTACCTTCCCTTTGACTTGAGAGCCTCGTGTGCAGCTCGTTCTTCCTCTTCTTTGTCGTACTTGGCGGTGATGGCGTGTCGTGTGGAGTTGTTTGCCAGGGTTATCGCCAATTGCTCGCCATCCACTGGAAGGGTGTGTCCGAGGAACGCAGTGAAAAAACTTTCGTTCTCCTTCTCCTCTTCTGGCACATAGATGGAGAGGTCCTCTTTCTCATCATCGGTATCGTCCTCGCAGCCCTCGTAATTCACCAAGAAAGTACAGTAGGCTTTCTCCGTGACATTCTTGATGGTGTCATCGTCGTGGAATCGCATGTATGCTTTGTCACGCTCTTCTTTTGTGTGCTTTGTGGACCAACACCCTGTCTTCTTGCACACGAAACACTTCTTCCTGGGTTGTCCTCGGTCGCCATAGAGGTTGTCACGACCGTTCCCTTTGTATTCGCGATTCGCGAGGAACTGCTGTGGCTAGTGCGTTTCGAAGTTGTCCGCAGACTCCTTTGTACATTGTATGAGGATTGTAGCGGCAAAAATCGCACTCCCGGCAATCAGCCACCGCTGCCAGAATTGCACGCCTTGATTGCTCGCTGTCGAACGTTGTAGGTGATATGACGTCCTGTGGCGTGTCGATGCGATCAATAAGTGCTTCCAGGGCTTCCATTATGGTACGGCCGCCCGTCGTGAAGTTCTGAATTTTGAGATTGTTCAATTCATGATGGTAATATTGAATCTGTAGTTCAGACTCAAACCTGTTCTTCATGCGTCTCGCCATCTCGTCGAAGGAAAGTGCTGGCGTGACGTGGGCCAATGAACCATTGTAGGACTTCAGTGCTTTTCCGCTGAGCATTCTGGAATGTGTAGGTAGGAACAGTAGGTAGAAGTGTACAAAGGATTGTCAAATGTATTAATGAGTGTGTTTGCAATCACGAAGTGGCCCTGTACGTCCGCAAGTGAGTGTCCTGCGAGGGGTACAATGGTCTGGTTCGTGATGCTTGGTTGTCTCTTCCAATGCTGGGAATTTTTTTTTTTTTTTTTTCGTGATAAGGATATCGTCAGTCTGTAGGCCGACGGTGCCAAAGACATTATCATTGTCCTCGGGGACGTGTTAACCTGTCCCGTCCCAACGGCCTGATTTCCCTTGGACTCGTCAAGCGGTCCCAAAATCTCCGGGCGTTGGGAGACAAGATGTTGGTGTGGGCTCATTAGACACATCGAGGCATGAGAATCTTCGATAACGGCGGGGGCAGTGGTGGGGGCCTTTGAGGGCGTGCGTCTGCCATGGCGTACAACGAGGGCAACTTCTGGCGGGCACACAGTGGGGACAGCTTCTGGTAAACGCACAGCGGGGACAGCTTCTTCGGGGCTTCTCGCATAATGATGTGGTAGGTCCGCTCCACGACGCTATAATAGCACTCGACCTCGTCGACGCCGTGATGAGTTGGCATGGGCTTCGCCTTCGAGTCTA